>RJWH01000243.1:788668-1053283 GCA_004363575.1 Solenodon paradoxus
CTCCACGTTTTATTGCAGATATAGGTAGACAGTCATTATTTCTGACACTTTCTCAGCATTACAAGGAGTACTCTAGGGGAAAAACTAGTGTACAATGTTACAGAAATAGATTGATATAACCACATGGAAACCAGTTACTTTACTGAGCCATTGTAACCAATACAATATTCCCTTAATGATATTAAACAGTCACATAGATTCCAAATTCAATGTAAGACTCCTATCTAAAAAACAACCTCAGTTATCTACAAATTAAGTTGCCAGGAGGAAAATTTATTTTTCTTCACATCATGTGGTAGTTTACAAGATGTACATTCCTGAATGAGAATGGATTTTTTTTTTTTTTTTTAGCATTAAAGTTTATTATTATTTAGGGGACATTAAAGTAAGACAATGGTCAACAGAAATCACTTTATAGCACTTGTGGGACATTAGAAATCAGTCTGTTGAGAAGCCTCCTGTTAAGAGGACTTGGAATGGTTACTGTACCATAGATATTGATGTCACATAAATTGCAATAACTGATATATCATACAGAAGAGGTGTTAAAGTTGTCTTTGGCCCTAAGCTATTTAAGAGAGAGGCTCTGGCATGATGTTTTTGAGTCCAACTAGTGAGCTTTGGGATCCTATGAGAGCCCTTCTTATCTGTAAGTCCCTGCTCTTCACAATGGCGGTCTACCTTTCAAAATCCCTGGAGTCCTAGAGGAGGCAGGATCTCAACTTCCCTTTTTAGTTTCATCATTTCCCCTTGGCTTTCTCCTTTTCAGTGATCATGCTAGGAGACCAGAGGTTAAGATGGCTGTATGTCACTGCTTGTTGGGGGGGATTTGCCTCATTCGAGAATTCTGTGGTTGAGGTGGTATGACTGGCACAGGCACTGTGACTTATCACTGGTGCAGGGAGTGTGTGGAACCCCCAGTTGATAAACCAGCATGTGTTCTTCCCTAGCAACCCTGGAAGGCCATCTGGTATACCCAGGGACCCCCTGCTTTCATGGTCCAATCCCTGGATCACTGAATTCAACGAGTGGTAACCACTTCTGAAAAGAGTCATCAATTCAAAAAAGAATCTTTGTGTTTGCATATTTAAAACCGAGATAATTATTGGTAGACTCTGCATAACAAATGTAATTTCAATTAGGCTCTTTTCTAAATTAAAAACTATTGCTTGTGTGTAATGAGTATTCTTGGTTTTTTGTAAAGTGTGTTTTTAATGTTTTTATTCTAAGAACATTAAGAGCATTGAACAAAAGATTGTTCAATTACTAGATAATGTTAACAAATATGCCGAATCCTTCATTTCTGGGAGAGCGAGTGGAACTAGTGGAGCAGGACTGTGCAAGATGATTACCGCAGAGATTTTCAATACCAAACTGGATGGGACAATATTTGAAATTGTATGGTTACAGAACAGATTTTTGTATTTAAAAAAAAAAAAGTTGCAAGGGGCTGTCCAAACACTCCTTCATGGCTTCATAGTCATAGCATTTGATCATGTTGTGTTTCTTGCGTTGACATGGTGTTGGAAGGGCTGCCTATATTTAGGTTTAGGTTATTGAATAAAATTCAGAACAAGGTATGATCTTCTGGTGGTATGTAAGACCCCTCCTATCTAGATTATACTCCCCGCAAATGTGACGGTGCACAGAGTCGTTGTACCTCTCAGGGTCCAGGCAGCTTCTAGAAAGATGGAGTTGAATGGAAAAATCAAACCTGAGATCCTTATTTCCTTGTTCTGCTAACTGGTTTCTTTGGTTTCATAGCCCAGGATCTTATCCCCAGCACGCAGTCTACCAGTTGGAACTGTCACTACTGTTGATGAAGAGAAGTTTGTTTTCGTTTTGCTGGTGTCATGGGTGAGACTGTTTAGGAATAGTGAATGTTCATTTGTATTCTCTCCATCTGACATTGTATCATCGGCCTCTGCCTCATAGTGTTGCTTCTTTATATCTGGAGAGAAACGATAAAAAAAAAAAATCACCAACGAAAATGGAGCTTGGATGCTCCTTTCCTAATTCCTAAAAGCAGGTTGGGTATTCTGCCCTTGAGACCGAAGAAATGTTGCTGATTGGCTGTTTGTTATTTTTTAATAATATATGGCATGTATCCAAGTAAGCATTCCAATGACCTCGACAATAAAATGTGATTCTTGGCTGCAAGGTCTACTGGGGGATGGCAGGCTGCCAGCCACTCATACATCATTTACAGGTGGCTGTTTCTGACAGGCCAGTGTTAGTTATTGTAAATGAGTGACAATCCCTATAACTCACCTGTAAGCCTTACTCTGCTGACCAGGACTTCCTACATCCCCCAGCCCCTTCCCCCTCATGCTCCTCTCGCTCGAAGACCCACATGCACGGACACTCCTGTGCACGCTGCTGGCTGCAGGAGCTCATCAGTACGTGGTGCTACCTTGTATGTGATTGACGATAATTAGGTTTCAACTGCCTTCTGATGCAGAAATACACACCATTACAGCACGGCCAATTCTCCTCCTGCAATCTTGCCTCTGAAAGGATATTGATTCACTCTTTCACATTTTTAAAAGGTCATGGCAATAATTCCATCTGAACTGTGCTAAGTGAAAATAGTTTGTAGAAATAATATGGTTGCTTCTTAGTTCCATTGTAATTGAAAGCCACAATGCCTTGTTTTTTTAGTATATTTTAATTACACGTGTCTCCCTGCCCCATATTACCCTGATGAAGTGTTTGTGAAGTTATAAAGCTGGCGGCCCTCTGTGTTAATATCTTCTGACTTTTTGGCAAAGGGGAAGTTTTTGTTGTTTTCCTACTGTGTAAGGTGAAGCCTCACCAAACATTTACATCACATGGCCTTATTAATTTAAGAATTAAAAAGAGAAGACTTGAACCTTTTCCCTGGCACTGTCACCGGCCTGCCTGTTTTAATAAGATTGGAATATATTGACTTTGGTGAACAGAATGCAAAATTTGCTTACTTTCTGCAAATTTTCATTGTAGTTAAACAGCCTTTTCTGGGTTGACTGAAAAATATTATTCTCAATAATCATCAGACCGTCATAAAATGAGTTTGTTCTGAGAGCACATAGCTCCTGCCGTGTAACCCCCCTAGCAGGTGACAGGAAGCTATGACTGATAGAGCATAAATGACTGGAGTACTCAGGCTGCAGTTTGAGACTTTTTCCTACA
This sequence comes from Solenodon paradoxus, assembly GCA_004363575.1. Taxonomy (NCBI): domain Eukaryota; kingdom Metazoa; phylum Chordata; class Mammalia; order Eulipotyphla; family Solenodontidae; genus Solenodon; species Solenodon paradoxus. The sequence continues at coordinate 791,840 of RJWH01000243.1, forward strand.
TCTTCAGCTTTTTCTGAGGTAAAAGAATTTTAAAGTGCTTGAATTGCATGTTTTGGGAAAGTGGGTGATCAGATTTAATGCTCTGAGCCACTCTATATCTCTCCCAGTTAGTGGGTGGGGGAGGAACCTCAGCTGTTTCGGTTCTCAAAAATGAGCCCATCTCATTGTATTCACAAACTAAGGGGCATATTCTCATCCAGAGCACAGGGATTTACACACATAATTACCATTAATGCTAATGGCATTTATGTCTGTACAGCCCCACACATCAAGATGAGACTATATTTCCATGTCTTCAAGCTGTGGAAGTCCATTTAATATCATTCATTTTACAACTTTTTTTTTAAGATGATGTCCATTTTCTGTCATGGCATACATATGCCTAGTTAAACAAAAATGTAGGGAATATTGGGAAGACATGTGATAGCTAAACTTGTTCATGCAGACGAAATATTGCTGAACTCAAATCCATTCATACTCTTTAAACACAACACTCTGTTCAGCTTTGAAACTGCTGGCACACTTTTCACAGTGTTATAAATTTGTCAGCCTAATGGGACATTTTGTAGATGTTTTCCTTTTTAAGTGCTTTACCCGGAGCAGGTATTCCATTGATCCAAAAATTCAGCTCAGCATTTCATTTCTTAGAGAGGAGACTCATACACTTAATCTCGTGTCTGAAATTAAGTGGTGGACGGTGCCCTTCATCTCTTCACTCCCTGCTGAGCTCTGCTCTCCTCTGGCCTCTGGGAGCATCTCAAGAGCAGGGCATGGCTCACAGTTGGAAACATCAGTGGTCGTCAGGATCTGAGGCTGTTCCAGCTCTTCATTGATTGTATGATTGTCTTTATGAATCAGGCCCAATAGCCTATTGAAAGGCGTCTTCGCGTCTATGCTGGCCAAGCAAATTCAGATCCAGGTCTTGATTTCTCTCTCCTGGGACTTTGACCATTAAGGGAAAATCATAGATCTATCTCACTTGTTCAATCTCTGAAGCTCTTATATGTGAGGGCAAAAGGGTTCTGTGTTTAAGGAACAGAAATGAGAAGGGCAACAAGCACACAAAAGTCCTCCCTGAGAGAGCTCGCTGGGCCTCCTCCATAGCCTCCTCTGGGGAAAGAGAAGGACTTCACAACAGATCTCTAAAGGCCGCTAAAAAGAGCAAGGTCATTTCCAAATGAGCCAAAAATGGCCAACCATAACCAGCTGGTGACCTCAGGCCAGTCACCGGACCTCTCTGAGCCTGTTTGCCTGTGGATGAGATTGAACAGGATGAACACAGAGTCCTTTTGCTCCTTAATCTTTATGATGGGTGCCATGTTGCGTTTGGCTTCTCTAAGTGTTGGGACTGGTGGATTATCATGACTAACCAGGAGGAAATCCTGGTTTTGAAGGGATTGTGCCCTTGAGGAGATGAGATGCCAGAATATCAGATGCCTTTACGCAAAACACAGGGGCTGCAGGCAAGATAGAGTCCCAGGGTCTAATTCCCAAGTCCGCCCCATCTTCATATGTCATTAGTTTGCATCCAACTTAGCGACTTGACTGACAGCCTGGCTGTGGGGGCTGCTGTCAGTGACACTGACTTTCATTGCCAGGCCGCACTTGGCGAGGAAACCGACACCGCCACTGTCCTGGGCATGACCAAACCAGCAGGCGCTTTTCTGGCCAATCACCAATATTCTCTGGTTTTTTCCTCTTATGGTCACCATTTCCTCCACTATACAGATCAGAGAACTAACAGTCCCTTGATTCTAGTTATGTTTTGTTTTTACCCAGTGCCCAAGGGTTGTTCTTTGTAGGCCCATGGTCCCTTCCACACGTATTCCAAAAGTTTTTGAAAAAGGCCATCCCTCCACTCTAATCATGTAGGTTATTTTATTCTCATTTTTAGAAATAAGTGTCCTTTAGCATAAATTCAGTGCTTCTCGGGCACTGCTATGCCTCAGTGTCGGGCAAGGATCGGGGGATATCCCTGGGAGAAGCAGTCTGGACTTTTATGGCCTGGACAGTTAAGATTTGCACAATGTTTAACAACTTCAGAGGACTGTCAAACACATTTTCTCCTCTGCTGTCCGCAGCAATTTGGAGAAGGGAGCCTACTGGATTATGTTTTCCACTTCAGAGAAAAATAGAGACAGAAGGGCTAGACAAGTTCTCAAGGTCCCAGGGCCTGGAGAGCAGTGACCCCAACCCAGGTCTTCCGAGTCCGGCCCTCTTGCTCTCCCCTCTCTGCTGTGTGCCTACGCAGAATCACAAGTCAAGACAAAGGTTTTCTGGAAAGCTCTCCTGAGTGTGTCTCCTGCTTCTGAAATGCCCCCTGACACTGTGAATAAAAGAACACAATGAGGATAAGTGGTCCAGAGAGGCTGACAAGGTGCTTAACCTGAGTCTCTGCCTTGCTCCTTGAACACCGTCTTCCTTTGGGTGCTGAGACCAGGACGGCCCAGCTACTCTCGAAGTTTCCAGTCTCCCTGATGTGTGCTTCTTTGAACTTACGTTGCTGAAAAGTATCAAGGTCAGAACATGATTGAAGAACCTTCTTCCTCTCTTTTAAGTCACCGCACTTACATGATATTGTTTTCCACTAAAGAAGTTTCTCTTAAAAATGAGGTTGAGATCCCTAAAGAAATTGCTTCAATCAGCAGCAGGGCTTAATGACTGTTAATGGGAAGTGGAGATAGGATAGTAAGTGTTACTTTGATTAATAAGAGAACTGCAGAGAATTTAAATTGTGCCACTGATGGATTATTTTCTTCAAGCTTGATAAGCACTTCTCATTTGTTCTTAAATTTGGTCAATACTGTTAAAGGCAGCAAAATGAAGTATAATTAATTCTATTACGGCTGCTCAGACCAAGTGTTACTAAGAAACAGATTATGATGCAGACGGCAGTAGAAGTCACAGTGTTGACAGTTTGATCCTTTGAATACCTGTCACTGCTTGTTAACCTGAAAGAGTGAAGAACACATTCTTGTATCCTGATTTGGAGATACCCAACATTGCATTTCATCGCAGCATGTTCTGCGACCTAACATAGAGAATATCAAAAGGATGACCAACTGACACTAAAATGATGCTGCTTGAGAAGTATAGGAGGTACCTAAAGGATTGAGATAAAACATCAGTGGAACTTTCAGAGCTGGGTGCTCATTTCAGGTTAATCACTAAGAAAACAGGATATTGATTTGATGTTGAAAGCTTTACATATTTCCTCTCTTTCAAAGATTCTGCCCCATATTAGGAACCATGTTTTTCTTTACCTTTGCTATTAATTTTATTCAGAATTGTTGATAAGCAGATGACCTTTAGAGAAAAGACACCTTATTTTAGTAGACAATTTTATTAACTATCAGCATGAATGCCTGGGATGGCGCGAAATTAGACCTACGTTTTCCCTATCTTTGAAAATAACCGAATGCACCAGTATTTGATGGAAGTATTTTTTTCCTCTGTCTTGTTTACATCTATTGCTTTTTATTTAAGGGACACAAATCATGTTTTAAGTAATGCTAGCAGTCGTGCCTGGAGGTGGGTTGATACATACAATGTCTTGCCTACTGGTTTTCAGCTTCTTAGTCCAGTGATTAAGTTCATTTTCCAGGGCATCTGTGTTAATTCGAGAAGTGCTTCCATGCATTAAAATGAAAATAAAATTAATTCCACTTTATTTTTTTAAAGAAAATATGAAATGTGTCAGACCTGTTTACAGAAACCACCACCTAACAAGACTTTTACAACTTCAGAAAGACCAGCGACCATGGGGCCCTGGTGGTCTAGTGGAGACCACGGGATGCAGTTCACATACATCCTAAGACCCAGGCTTGGGGGCAGCAACCAAGATGAACATGAACAGCTAAATAAAGTAAATAAATGTTTCTTCTTGCCTTCTTGCCTTCATTCCTGCCTGTACCTGTCCTTAAAAAAAAAAAAAAAAAGACTGGGAAGCAGACTTCCAGTGAGCAGGTGTCCTCTTCACTATTTCTATTTCCAAGTTTTGTGTTTCTTCCAAAGTGTGCAAAATCACTCAGTGAGTCATCTTGGATTAATATAAAACCCAAACATGGTGGCTAATAGTGCAGTTATAAAGTTTCTCTGAAGTTCTAATTCTGTTATTAAAAATGTAAACCTTATCTATTATGAATTGAGGAGTGATTCTCTTGCCCAGATGTCCCATAAGCATAATTTCTAAAGATAGGAAAATTATATAGGAAATACATTTCAGAGCAAAACGTGAAAGTCAAGCCATTATAAAATGTTCTGGGGTTACTGCTGCCATTGCCAAGAATGGGGCAGCCTTGGATGAGGCTCCTAATCCTTCCAGGACTCAGTTCTTTCCGTGTTAGGGGGAAGGGTTGGCCCAGCTCACTGCTCAAGTCCCTTACTTCTTGAACATGCTGATCTTTGAATAAAGCTCCAGCATAGGATACTTAAACTATTGCCTCAAAATGATGTGGTCTTACAGACACTCTTCATTCCCATTGTGCTCAAGATCACCTTCTCCTAGGATGGAGAATCCACCCTGCAGGTGGAAAGAGTGCCCACCACATGCCAGGCCCTGTGCCCTGTACTGGAGATAGATTGGTGGGTGAGTCAGCCTGGTTGTTCTCATCCCTGAAGGAGCCTGCATGCTTTTGGGGAGACAGGAGATAGATAAGTGGGTGCAGAAAGTGTGATATTCTTTCAGTAGTGCATTAAAGAAATGAAAGCCGGGACATGTTTGCGTGGTGAGATGGGATCAGAGAAGGCTCTCTGGAAAGGGGAATCCAAAAGTTTGAAAACCAGCCTCTATGGAGGGGTTGGGGGAACCAGGGGAGGGATCATGAAAGCAGCTTGCTGGAGCGATTAAGGCAGAAAGAAGTGTGGTACTCCTCGGTGGTGTCTCATCACTTTGTCTGGGTTTTTCTCTTCTATTACATCATATGCACACAAGATGCTTTTACTAATTCAAGAAAAATCAAGCAGAGAAAATCTAGTTTCCACTGCTATTTTATCCAATCATTCTCGCCTATAGAAATTCGAATAACTTTGATTTTGGTTTTTCAGATTGCTGCAGACAACTCAAGTTTAAAGACTTCAGGTTGGTTTATTCCCATTCATACTGTATCTCTGTGTTTGCCCAGAGAAGTTGGTGCAACTTACAACTTTAGAATGACTGCATAATGCTCAGAGGTGTGAAATGCCATTTCAAGTACTGCTTTTCTTCAGTTAATATAGATAAATATTGATGGCAGGCAGCAGTAAAACAAGCCATTAAATTCTTCAGTGCAAGTGGGTCTCACATATTGCTGGAAGCTACAGAAATCACACCAGGCTCCCAGAAAAACACTGCATATGATTAGAGAGTGCTCTCTTTCCCGGCATCCTCACTTCAAATGGGAAAATGGGAGTGGTGTGACCTGGGCACCAGTGCGGGAGACTGGGAGCGGGTTCCAGGCTCTTCTAGTCCCCCTTCTTTTCTCTGTCTCCCTAATGAGTTTCAGGGTGAGCCAGAAACCTTCGAAAAATGGCAAGCGGTGACAAATGGCGACTCCAATGCTCTGAAAACAAACTTTGCATCTAAACTGGTAACCCCTAAAAGATTTGGAGGGGTAATAAACTCTCTCCTGAGCTGAGTTCTTGATTGTTTGACTTCAGTGGCTTAGTGGCAACTTGCCTGGGTCACTCAGAGGCTGGGAGGGATGTCTCAGGCCAGATAACACATTTGTGGCTTGATTCCTAGGATGGAAAATGAAAGGAACTGTTCCCTTCTCTTCTAACACCACCCTCCAGGATGCCAATCCAGTATGGTTTTGTAGGTCCGCAGGGTGGGGTATCCTTTCTTCAAGGTGTTTTAAATGGACTCTGGTTTGTCAAAGATGCCGCTCTGATAAGGAGGCTGAGAGCCCCATGTGAAGAGAAAGCTCTGTAATGAGGGAGGAGGACAATTTGTTACAGTTATGTGGTTACTTGGCCATAATATCTTTTTGAGGTTTATTAAATCATATAAAATTTCAATTTATACTGTAATATTCTATAAAAGATGGAGCACACAGAAGTAATAAGTATGACAACATTTCTTTCATTTATGAATTGTATTGTTGATTGTGTTAACACTGCCACATCCAGCAGCAGGAATTATTTATGTCGGGACAGTAATTTTCGATCTCCAATTTAATTTTGTAAAAGTTAATTACGAATTAGAATAAAATGAATGCAGTGATGGAAGGCAGCGAAATGCTGAGATAGGATGTTATTGGGGAAAAATATTTACTCAGGCTATTCCTTGTGGAGATCATTGTGAGGGAAAGCCTGTGTCCCGCAGGGCTTTTGACAGCCCGTGTCACCCATTTGTTGGAAGCAGAGAAGTCCTCGGTTTTATCTGAGCTTGGAAGAACTTTGGAATCTCAGGAGCCAGTCCAGGGAAGCCCTTCCTTTCCCAAATAGATGACAAAACTTCTACAGTCCTGTGCACGACAGGATGGGGACGAGAATTGGGGTCTCCTGACACCAGGTCCATCAACTTTGACGTCAATTTAAAGTGGGTACATATTTGTTTCTGCCTGAAAGAGGAAGGGTGGGTTAGGGGGACAGAAAGGTCCTCCAAATTTCACTACAAGCCAATCTGTCTCAGGAGATGGAAAATTGAAGCCAAGTTCCCTCAGGTGAGGACCTTCTCTGTGAGTTTTCCCTCTCCTGTTGAATTCTTTTCCAGGGTTCCCTTCTGTGACACCAACATGTCCATAGACTTCCTTCTGAAGCAACCCGACAGAAGAGCCATTCAGAACCTGCAAGCATCATCCCAGTCAACCCCGACCCCCAAGAGAGAAAGGAGCCCCAGAGTCTGAAGAAAAGAAACAGACACCCCATGTCCCTGGTCAGGAAACCTTGGCCCTTCGTTTACCTTCCCTGTCACTGCTTCATATGTATTGCTCCCTCTTCCCAGGGGCCTAGAACAAGAGACAGCCATGCTTTGTGGCCGAGAAGCTTGCAAATTCCATTACACCTATTTATTTTCCTCCGCATTCACTCTGCTGTTTCCACGCTGATGATCTCTCCCTTCCCGTCCTTCCCATGATACTTGAGCCACTTCAGGGTCCTTTGAAATATCAAGATTGACTTGCTAGGTGAAAGACTTTTATATTTAGTTTTTAATAGAGCAAAAGTGACTCTAAATTTGTTAATATTCTTTAGGTTACATAGGACAAATTATAGATAAGTGAATCAGTAATGAAATTTGTAATGAGAATTTCTCAAGTATGAAATGTTGGCGCAAGGAAAGTTAATTGCGGGATTTTACAGTCATTATAGTTTATATCATAAATGCAAAAATGACTAGGGCCATTTAATTACAGTAGGAACACACTAAATTTTTATGGAGTGCCATTTTGTTAAAGAGGTACTCGGAGCATTAAGAGCAAATTCTATCCTAACAGCGGGTCCAGGTAGCTTTTGCAACATCAAATAAATATGCTATTGCTACAAAATTGTTCCTTAGATACTATAATTGACACGATGACTAATGAGATGAGTTTATTCTCACAGCTTCACATACTCAATTTACTGTGTCTGAAAGTTTTTTTTCTTGCCATCCACAGACTTGGAAGGGACTAGAAAAATCCCTCTTGGAAAACGCTATCTCTGCCGTTTCTCTAATTAACCTTCAAAAATGCATTTTGAAATATAGAAGTTGGTGCCTGGCATAGAAATTGGATTGTCTCAGAAAAAAAAAAAGTGCTAATTTGTTCCTTATTAAATATCTGACATGTCAAAATCACAAGCAGTTAATACTTTGGCTTTTTTCAGCAGGGTCGGGACAGATTTTCCCGACAAGGCAAGGCATTGTGGGGTGCTCTGAGTCCCAGGTACCCCAGAGCCAGTACTGTCTCAGTGACCCCCAGCCCAGACTTCCCTGTCACTCCCCACTCCATCCAGCTGAGTACCCTGAGTGTCAGACCTTCTGGTCTCAAATGGAAGGAGAGGGTCTAATGGGACAGACATGGAATCCTAGAGCATCCCTCATCAGGGTGAGGTTGTGTCCCCTCCTTACCTCCTCACCCCAGACATCAAAAGCTTCCAGAATAGGGAAGGAGATTTCTTGGGAAAAATCGCTATATTCACTCTGGACCCTGAATATGTTTCAGCATTTTCATTTTTTTTTAAATCTAGTGTAGTAGTACTTCTGTTGTCTTGGAAGCCAAAGGTGATTTTACTTCTCTTCATTATCCAGTGACATCCCAGGAAGGAGATTCTTCTGGGTAATGCTCATTTTTCTACCAAAACAAATGGAAGATATAGATGGTCTCATGTGTTTAATCAACTGGCCTAAACCCATGGGCTGTTGAAATTTTGAGCCTCTGTGTTCTCATTTTAAAAACAAGAAAGTAATAATAACCCTGATTTTCCAGGGAGAGTGTAAGAATCTGATAATCGAATGAAGAATTTGTAAACATAACAGCAGACTATCACCTACCGCCTGTTCGTAGCAGCATTTTTCATGATAGCCAAGGGCTGGAAGCAATCCAAGTGTCCATCAACAAATGAAGGAATAAACACCATGTAAGTAGATGCAAACAATGGAATGTTACCCATCTTAAAAAGGAAGGAAATTCTGACACATGCCCCAGCATGGATGACCTTGAGGACATTATGCTGAGTGAAATAGGTCACAAAAGGACAAATGCTGTGTGATTCCACTTACATGAGGTAGCCAAAGTACTGAATGTCAGAGGAGAATGGGGAGCTATTGCAGAATTTCTGCTTTGCGAGATGAAAAGTGCTCTGGAGATGGATGACGGTGAGAGCTGTCAACAGTGTGAATGTACTCAACGCTACTGAACGACACACTAGGAAATGGTTAAGATGGTAAAATTTATGTGATGTGTATTTTACTATAACTATGTGGTTTTTATTTACTCACTTGCATCAATGTGGGTGTTTATTTTATTGATGAGTATTTATTTTATTCTAGGTGAGAGCCCAGTAAAATCTTTGTTGCTCAGAACATTTCAGCCTCCATCTCATTCAGCTTGGTTGCCGTGTGACGCGTCATCTCTTTTTGAGTATTTCCTTATCTTCTGGCACTCCAAGATGTTCCAGTCTCACGTGGAGGTTCCCAGCCCTGGCTCTAAGTCCAACACTTCCCCCAAAGCTCTGATTCTTTTCGTTGGTGAGTGATATAAAGAGACCCAAAAAGCTGGGCTCGTAGGCCTTCTTGTCACTCCTGGGTTGCATTGCTTTTAGGCCCTCATATTAAAAACTGTGATTTATACTGATACCTGGGACTCTAAACTAATATCCTAATATTACAGAGATCATTTTATACTTGTCCCCTTTCTTATGTACATAATGTCTTTCTCCAACAATGAAAACTGCAGCTCTCACTATCTACAGCATATTGACTCACCTGTGCACTTCTGCTACATGTGTGTGGTCATTCCAGGACTGCCAACTCAAACTTCCATGAGAAATAATACCTTTACTAACTAAATCATAGATGTCACACCACTCTTTTTGTCTATCCTAAGGGAGCTAGTCAAAGATACTGTTTTCTAGAGTAGTTTTTTCTTCATCCCTTTAATGTGATTATTTATTTGCAATAGAGTTAGATTCATTTGTTAGCATTTGTGTCCCCATTTGGGGTTCTCCCTACATCCTAATTTCTTTGAATTATTGAATTATTTTCTTATTTGGGGGAGTGTATGAAGCATCTCTGGTCTAAGAGGCAGAGCTGTACATAAGATGTGCTCAGAGAAAGATGGTTCCTCTCCCCCTGTCCCATTTCCCTCCTCTCTTCACTTATACCCCTCCACCCGCACAGGTAGCCAACCTCTTTGGTTTCCGGTTTATCGTCTCTATATTTCTTTGGAACAAGTGGGCAGACTTTTATGGTTTTGCTGTTTTCTTGTAGCCCTTTTTTACTTACATGAAGGGTAGCACACTATAAATACTCTTCAGGGTTTCACTTTTTTTCCACTAAACTGTAAGACCTGGAACCTTTATATTTTTCAAAATGGGTGAGATTTTAAAAGGCTGAGAAGTACCAGGTGGACTGGACAGGCTCCAACCTCCTTAAAAGGGAAGGATTCTAGTGGAAGATGAGAAAGTTCTTCTAGTCTAGAAAGCTGGTCTAGAAAGTCAAAATGGTCCTTTCAAAGACCCCACAAGGACACGAAGGAGACAAACTGTATGCATGGAAAAAAAATAGAGTTGTGTCTGAAAAGAGTCCCATCTTCCTCATCTACTGGGAGAAAAGAATCAGACAATGCCAACTTTATCCAAATGGGAAGAGAGCAAAGCAACAATGACTTGAGGCAATTGGAATCTCCTGGGTTTAGAAACGTCCTGAGGTTCAGCTGAAGTTGATGAAGCTTCTGGCCTGCTGTGGGCCATATTGCATGCCACGCGCACCTCAGTTCCTTCAGTCTTCTCCCTGTGTGGAGTCCTGTGTGCCTCCTAGACGTCAGTGCACAACAAATCCCCAGGCGCCCTTGATGGTTCTGCACTGCTAACCACTTCCCACGTCAGGCTGGGGCTATTGTTCCATGGACCGCAAGCTAAGCAGTGAAACCTTTTATGGTTTCTGTGACATAAGTTCCAAGAACCTCTTCCTTCCATATGGAATCATTATGCTTGTCCATGACATGCAAAACAATAAATAAATAAAAATAAATAATCCAAGAAAAAGCTGACTCATAACTCCAGGCTTTGCATTCTCCTGTTGACTAAACTGTCTGGAGTTCCTGATCTAATTAAAAGACAACAACAGAAAAACATTAAAATATGTTTACTGATGCATATGATTCACTATGAAACAAAAGCTTTATGTTCCCCGAAAAACAGATCCTAAGCTTTTATAGATATACCTGCTGTGCCAGGCAGATTAGATGCGGGTGTTTGCTGAGATTCTCTGATGTGTGCAAGACTGGATGGAAGTGAAAATAACCTTAACCTCCTCTGGTGGATTTTGATTTCAGTTCCATCTAAAGAGGGTTAATTAGACCTTGAACTTCTTCATGTTGGTGATGAGTGTGTAACACAGTACTGACTGCCCAGCCTTCTGTAGCCGAGCCCAGGTCTCCTGAATTGAATCCTTTTTCATGCATATAGAATAAACTCACCGACACATTGTAGTGTCTTAACGTCCCTAGAATGTTTTTATAAAACACGTAGGTTTCTAAGCCCAAGGAAGACAGGAAAAATATTTTACACCAATATCAGGCCCTTTTATTAAGAAAGTACAGGTTGTAAAAGAAGTCAGAAATAAAAAGAGAAACACAGGATGGTTTCATTCACGTGTGGAAAAGAGTGAAATGAAACAAATGAACATAGAAATCTCAGCCAAGATGGCAGGACACAGGCCTGTGGTTATGGAGGGGGTGTGGGAAGGCAAAGGCAGTGCCGAAGGACACTGGGACTCTGGTCGTGGCTATGGTGTGAATTATAGACTGAAATGCAATTTCAATACCCTAAAATGAACATCACATTGTGAACAAAAGAAATAGTGAATATCACTATTAAAAAAAGAACTTTCCATAGTCAGTGTCAATGTATACATGTTAGCACCCCATTTCTATAGGACACTGAGTAAATAGTGAATTGACTCAAATGATCTTGGGAGAAGAAAAAGTGTTATAGGATTAGCAGCAAACTTGCTAACCATTGTCACCATTGTCACTCAAGGATGTCTTGCTTGCTCAAATAAGACATCTATGGGACCAGAGATAGTGTCTATAAACGAATTGGCTTGCTGTTGCTGTAGACACCACTGGTGCATTCTTGAGAAGTACCATTGATGTCATCCAGGAACTTCATGCAGTCTTAAAATCAGGGCATTTTCTGTCTCTCTCCCACTCCTCTGATTGCATTTGATGCTCTGGCCTGAATGCATGACTGATTCTATGGTCTGGGGTTTTATTTCCACCTTTTCAGACTTTCCTTCTTCCTTGGTCTCCCAAGCCCATGTCCTCATCCTCCTTGCTCCCCTTGCTCCCATCTGCCCTGGACATCACTTCAGGTCCTTCCTTGCTACTGTCAGAAGCTTCCTAAAGCACTGCTTTGTTACCATCACCACTGTGCTCTCCTGGGCCTTCCACTAGCCACCAAATAGAACCAATTTGGGTCTCAAATTTCACATGGCCTCAGGCCAGCCTTTCATCTATCCTCCTTATGCTCCACCAGAACTCTGCTTTCCAGATTATTTTCCTCAGTGACTTCCCCTTTCCCCACTTTGAACTTCTGCTCTGACTCTTTTCCCACCCTGCTCCCCAACCTTTGCTGACAGGTATTTCATCTGGCCAAGTCCATCCTTCCTCTCTGGAGCCTTTCCTGAATAAGGACATTATTTTTTTTTACAAGTGTGGCACGGATCTCATGACATACCACACTATGGAGCAGTGAGTCTTGTCTTAGTCTTTATGGGGTGGCCAGCATCGTGGGGTCACACCACCAGGACCCTCTGTTGGTGGGTGAGGACTGGGACTTGTCATGCACTGTGCATAAGGAGTGGAAGTGATGTGACCCTTTGGAGATGAGCATGTAACTACTGGAGTGAGATTTCCATGTGTCTCTTGTCCCCTTTCCTTGGAGACCATCATTTTCTAGAAAGTGTCCAATTCTGTCAGCCTGGGGCCTTGTATGACAATGGTGAGCAGAGATCCCAGTTGACATGCAATGAACATGCAGCAGAGAAGAGAAATAAACTTTAGATACTCTAAGTCATTGAATTTTGGAGGCTATTACTGTAGCAAAACCTAACGCCATGACCAGTAAGATCCATTGCCTTTAGCTAGCAATATCTATAACATCGAACACAGTGCCTACCTGTGATAAGAACTCAGACATTACTTGTAGAATTGAATTTAATCAAATTTCATCCAGCACAAAAGGATAAGGCAGGAATGTCAAGGAAAATGACAGGCAGTAATACCTCGTGGTCAGGAGCAGGGACTCTGGAGTCAGGTCACCATTTTTCAGCTTCATAAATTGTGCAAGTGACCCCCTGCCCTAAAGCTTCAGCTTCTTGCTCTGAGAAGAGGGTAATAATACAATCTTCATTCCAGGACTGTGTGATGATATTATGAACGAATGCATGTGCACGCGAAAACAGTCAATAAATATGAACTATTATTCATTGTTTCATTATTAGTGCATTCTTTTGGTCTCCCAAATGTACTTTGGGGCATTTACTGTGACAACTACAGGAATGGACAAAGAAGAAATATCTGGAAATCAAGTAACCTTAGGATTAGAGTCCCAGAGGCCAGGGAGGAGAAGGCCCAGGGAGGGAGATGCAGATCTCTTACACAGGAAGGCAGGGGATCCCAAGGACCCCAAGTGAATGTTAGGCTTTTTATCTACATCTGTTCTCAGGGGTCCTAATTTTAAACTCCAAGAACACGATGCGTATTGTTGCCGAAGACGTTAAGTTAATGTCACCAGCAGGGAGGGATAATAAGCAAATGTGTTAATTAAGTCTAATTAGTCTTCTATTTTTATCTCTAATCATGTCTTAGAACCAGAGAAGAAGTCATTATAGTCCATTATGTCTCCAGGGAAAGATATTGTGTTTGCATTTCTATATGTGGACTACAATTTATGTGCCACACATTTTATCAGGGTCTGAGACACTATATTTTTTATATGGTTACCTATAATCTCCTTAACTCTTAATGTGGGTAACCAAATAAAAGAATAAACAACTCAGATTCTTCCTTTGCATTTCTTCTCCTAGTATTTGTTGAGTGGAATCAGCCTCTGTCCCTGGGAAGGTTACATTCTAGAAAAGGGTTCAGGCAAACCAGTGACTTGCTAATCAGGAGAATTCTGACAGACACAGAAGCAGCTTCTAAAGGATGGCACAGGGCTCTGTGCTTGGTCCCACTGAGCATCTTATCATCTACTAGGCTGAATACAGAGAAGAAATGCTTATCAAGTTCATAGATACAGTTCACCAGTGGTAGAAATAACTACTTTGTAGATGGCACAATCAGGAATCAAAATAGCCATGATGAGGAAACAAAAGAAACACAAAGTTTTGCATTTAGGTTTACAGAATCCATTGCACGAATGCAGTTACAATGGTTCATGTGAAAAGATTTTGGCTTTTGGTTATGAGATCAGAGCGGGTATCAGTCATACGGGTGTTTGCTACAGTGAAATGCAGTCTTGGGTCACAATGAACCTGTCAGTGTGTTCAAACGAATGCCTCAGGTGAAGAGAGAAATTCAGGGGGATTATGATAGTGGAATGTTTGTAAACAATCTGAAATGAAGAATATTTTAAAAAAGGAAATGACCCAAAAGTCCTCTACGTGTGTTCACAAATACAAGGAAGATGAGGTTAAAAATGGAGAGATAAGCTCCGTCTGTTCCAGAGTGTTCATGTCAACTTAGCCTGACATGTCTCAGAACAAACGCCATCCAGTGGTGACAAGGGGGCCTTATCAGGAATGAGCCTGTCTGGAAGCATCATGGCAAGATGGTGTTAGCGTCTGTGTAAGAAAGACAGGCTTTCTTCTGGGGCCATTGCCCTAGATGCCTCGGTCCAATCCTGTACCAGATTCATGAATAAAAGTCACTCATTCGTTCATGGAATTTTTGTTTTCTTATCAGGACACAATGATAATTTTCAATGGGAAAATAGGATTTGCTTTACATACATTTACCCTAGTATATATTTAAACATATAAGCCTATGGACACATATATAAAAAAGAGGGCCCCTCAGTGTACTATAGCATTTAGCTCTCTTACCCAATCTAGAAACCAGAACTTACCATGCGGTGAGCTACAGGCACATGATGCTATGTACGGCCATTCTAGAAAGCTGGAAAGAGTGGGCGATCATTTCAGTCTTCCCCAGGCTCACTGGACAAATCAGATGAAATTCCAACATGAAGGCAGTGTATGTGGTTCTTTCCCCCATATAATAGATGCTCTGTCGAGTAGTGTGTTTCGTGCTGTGACAATTCATTCCTGCAATAGTGACAGGACCGCCGGCTGATTTCACTATGCTCAATTAGAAGAAAATGCATATTTTAATCCGCCCTGTGGTGAGGTAACACTTTGCTCAGTGGCCTTGGCAAACCGGCCATTTAACCGTTTAGGTGGGTGGAGGCTTCCTCTCTAGCCTGTCATGCAGCTGCCAGCAGCCACTCCATTCTCGTGCTGTTGCCAACACTTCCCAGGTCTCAGAGTCTAAACAATTAAAGGCCACTCCATCATTCTTGGAGCCACTGTTTGGCGGCCTGGTCCCGTCGGCAGTGGCCACCATCCTGGCTGCTAGCTATTAGCTCGGGGCTGTGTGCCTGGAGTTGTAAGTGCCTTCCCTGCTTTCCTTTCCTGGCCTGGGAGGCTGAGAGCCCAGCGTGAAGATTGCTTGGGGTTCTCTTCCCCGGGGTCAGTTGTTTCTACCCCCAGAACAAAGACAGAATTGGGGGTCCAGCCAGCCCAGGTAACTCAGCTCTGGTGTTGGAGTCTAGCCCTCCTGCTGCAGACAACTCCATGGACTGGCCCTGCTCACCGCCATCTTGTCACCACGGCACGCAGAGCCCTGCAGAGGCAAAATCATTCCTTTGGGGGCGAAGGTTTTCCATGTACTGAGATATTTCTCTCCCTTTCTTTCTCTTCCATTCTCCTTCCATCTGGTTTTTGAGATTCCTTAGATCTTCAAGTATATACATCCTACCTTGAAATTAGTTGCGGGGATCCCAGAACTGCAATCATGGTGAATCTTCATGCCAGTGGAGATATTTAGTGTGGAGCCTCCAAGTCTCAGAAGGACCTAGACTCTGACCTGAAAACTGTCACTAATTGAAGGTTATTCATCCTCTCTTAAATCATGCTTTTCTCATTTTCAAAGGGAGAAGTAACAGTCCTGGCCTCACAGGGTAGATGCCTAAGGGCTACGTTGACTGAGCTCCCCCACCTGGAGCTCCCAGCAAACACTGAGAAAGGCACGTCATCTCATTTCATTCCTGTAATGACCCTCTTATGGTCCCCATTTTACTGAAGCTGGACAGACCCACAGAGGAGTTCACAATTGACCTTGTGAAGGGTGACCATGCTGAAGACCAGGGGCAAGGGCTTGAAAAAGCTTCCTTTTGTTCTCTCCCAAATCTCAGAGAGGTCCATCCTAGAGATGAAAGCTGGACCCTGAAGGCAGAATCCCTCAGAGTCAAAGCTGAGTGTAGCAGGCTTGGATAAAATGCTCACAATGTGTCTTTAGAGCCAAGCACTCTGATTTCTTACTGTCTTTTTTTTTTTTTTTTCTTCAATGAATTGTTCCCAAACCATTTCTTCTAACTCTGCAGCTGTCAGGCGGCCTGGGCCCAGTTGCTGAAGGTTTCTGTTGATGGAGTTGCAGTCACAGCCCCTTTATTTGAACCCACCCACAAACTCAAACCAGACAGTGGGGTGGCGACCAGAGAGCTGTAAATTCTGCTCAATATGATCCCATTTCCGATGGTTTTATTTAGACCCTGTGAGGGAGGCACCAGGCCCAGGACAGGGAATTTGTAAGGAGGAGTCACAAGCACAAACCAGCCTTCCTTTCCTCCTCACTCCCTTCCTCACCCCCTTCCCCCATTCTAGCAAGGCTGCATCAAAAAATCCAGGGTCCCTAAAGGGATTGTGGGTCCCACTGAAAAGGTTCAAGAGGGGAAAACCAACATTACTCCCACTTCATACACCCTGGAATGGGGGAGACCACACCAAAGGGTCTACTGCATGGACTGAATTTTCTAGATCATCTTTTCACCTATTTCTCTCTAGAGTTGCAGTGTGTTCCACCCTTCTTGAACAATTTTGCTTCACCCCAGTAACTATCTCCCAAATGTAACACTTTTCCTGCAGAGAATCCTAGCTTTTGTGCCATGATGTGTCTCGTGTTCCCATGTGCAAGAGTCATGTGGAGGTGGGATGTGGGGATGAGTCTGCATGTTGATTTGTGGAAGCCTCTTGGTGCCCATCTCAGAGCCGCACTGCCCAGGGCATGTCTTCTGAGAAGTCCAGGCTCTTTGAGAAAGACACTGCAGCCCAGTTCATGGAGACATCCCCCACCCCAGAACACCTACCTGGGATGGCCTCATTCTGGTTCCCTTTGCCCATGGTATGATTTATTCTCCTTTTTAATTTAAAGTGGAGAATCACTACACTAGAAATGTGAGGGAGAAAATGAGGACTAGACCCCAAGCCAGGTTTAATGCTCTGCCATCACCATCTTCAAATCCCAAAACATTTTGGAGCAGGAGACCTCACAAACAATGAGGCTACTCCTGGTGAGAATAGATTTTTTTTTCTTAAAGTAGTTACCACTTTCTAAGGAATGGGGGTCAAAATTTGCTGCATGCTTAACTCACTGGAGGTAGCCTTTAAATCTTGCTTGCTAACCAGGTCCTATCCCAGACTAATAAAATCAGTGTGTCTGGACATTAGTGTTTTTTAAAGATCCCCAATATGCAGCATTGTTTGGAAGACCCCGTTCCAGGCACTGTCGTGATAAAAGGTGTTATTAGCTACATGGTGCAGACAAGGAAGCCGAGGTCCAGAGAAGTTGGATGGAGAGTCCAAGCACTCTTCTATCCTGGGGGTCTCAGGACTTGAACCCAGTCTGCCTTGGCTCTAAATCCCAGTTCTTTCCATTTGACCACAAGACTTAAGTCAGTCTGCAATGCAGTTAGTTAATGCTCATCATTCGTGGCATGCCCTGGGGGACTAGTGGTTCCGTCCAGCAGGTGCAGTCCATGTATGTCCCAAGGTCCCCAGTTCAAGACCCAGGGAGTGAACAACCAAGATGAACAACTAAGTAAAATAAAGATGCTCCTTCTTTCTCCTCTCTCTTCCTGCCTGCCTGCTTACTTGCCTTCATTCCTGCCTACACCTTTCCTTCAGAAAAACAAAAATATTGGTCTTTGGTAAATTCTACTGGATTCTGGATCAAAGGGTCACGTGTCCACTCCTTTCCAGTCTTAAGAAGTTACTCCTCAGAATTTCTTTGCATCTTGCCAAGAAAAAGGAAGACATTTGCATAAACTGACCACGCATATCGGGGATACTGAATCCTGGGCCACGCGGGCAGACATCCAGAAGCTTCCCACAGCTAGCCACGCCACAAGTGCCAGGAGTCAGTTCCGCTCTGAGGAGGAAACACTTCTGCTGCCTCCGCATCGAAGTCTGTCACCATCATGGAAAAGGCACCTGGGCCTTTCAGGGAAAGTCACTGGGCCAGGAGAGAATGCCCTTGCATCTGCCCTTCACAGGTGCGGTCTTCACCCCCTTCTCTCCCTGTCAGCACATGCAGAGTCCTTGCCTTCTGAGGGACATGGAGGGTCAATTCTGCTTCTGTGCCAGCCCTACCTAACTGCTCTTTCTTTCATTTTTGCCTCTTGCCCAAAGGTGACAATTTTTATAGAAGTTCTGAGTTTCTTATCCTCCAAGTTCATTGGCTCCTTGCCGATTTCCTATTTCTGACCCAATCTCTCACCTCACCCTGGGCCCAGTCAGCCTCCAGGTGGCTTAATGTGGAATAGAGGTGGTGGGTGGCTGCCTGTGTCTTCCCGCTGCTGACGGTGCCTCAGACAGACACCCTCCTGCAAAGGTGCTTCCTGCCCCTGGAGGAAACATGCAGGGAAACTTCTTCGCCCATAAAGACAAGACTTTTAAAGAGCCCAGTAGGCTCCGGAGATAATGCCCTCCACTCCACCCAGCCACCCAGAGGCACCAACCTTCTCTTCCTGCATTCATCTTTGCAACTCGAGGCGGGACTCGCCCTTTGCTCAACTAGGTTTCTGTTTCTCTGTCCCCAACGTGGCATGCTGAGCAGTTAGGCTGCCTGGAGCTTGGTTGTGCCTCCTTTTCTCCTGTGCCTGCAAATTAAATGGTTATGGTGGACCCTGTGCCATCCTCAGACCTTCAGAAGAAGGATGCCTGAGGGCTCCCCAGGGCCTGGAGGAGTTCAAGCGGAAGGCTCTGAGGAGAGCTGTGCAAAGGAAGTCAATTGTGAAAAGCAAGCTTCCCTAGGTTTAATTTGAGTATTTGTAAAAGAGTTTCAATTAAATAGGTGCTCAGGGATTATTTACCTTCTCTACAGTAATTGACTTTTACACTGGACAGAAAGCTTTCCCATAAAAAACAGTGTAGCCCACAAAAATCTTTATCCATGTGTTTTTCTGAGGTGAGGGGTCCCGGGCCTGGCCGGGGTCCTCAACAGGGTCCTCGCACCTGGAGGGCAGGGCCTGGATAGGGCTCTTCCTCGCTCGTGGGCTCTGCCCTGGCCGTAGTCCCCCTGGCCAGTCTAAAGAAAACAGGTCACCAGCTTTCTTTCTTCCTCTCTGTCTGAGAGCAAAACCAGAGGTAAATGGGAGAGGACATTGGAGTTGGAGAGGCTGGCAGCTAATGGTCATAGTCAGAGCGAGGGCACCGTCACTTGGGAGAAGGGGCAGGTAGGCGGCGAGCTAGGGGACCATGCAAAGCAGCTCCGGGCATGGCAGCAGTGAAACCTCACTGAGCCTCTCAGCATCTCTCCCCGAGAATCGCTTTCTCTGAACTGCTCAGAATGAACAAATCTTTGTGTGTTTGCAGTTGGTTTTCAAGTCTGACTTTAGAAAGAAGCAGGTATTCAGAGCCTCTAGTTGTTGGTCAAGGCCAAGCCAGCCCTGATGATGAGTGATAGCAAGGGACAGCCCCTTCTGCATTCAGGCCTGTGTCTGCCTCAGCCGTCAGGCTCTGGGGAGAACGCAACGACTCTCGGCTCTGTCCCCTTGCCCATTCTGGGGCTTGAGCAAGTGTGCTTACAAAGCTGAGAGTGACTACTCACTCTATTCTTTATCTTGGATGCAGTATAGGTGCTCATGACTGGGGATTTCAGCATGAATCAGAACAAGTCACAATGTGTAAGTCGAGTCGTCCTTCTAAACAGCCTGTGAGGTAAGTGCCCTTAGCACTCTTTGGAGAGGGGAACTTCGAAGAGAAGGGAATCCTAGCTTGTGAATCCTGAAAACTTTATCCAATAAGCATCTGGAGATCTGGGGAGTGTCCTGGGGCTTGAGGGCGCTTCATCTGCTCCAACCAGGACGCCCTGCTGTCTCATGATTTGTTGAGAACTGCGTTTTGGGGAGGAGAACATGAATGTGACCACTGACTGACCCCTTGTCCTTTAATGGCAAAGATCCATGATCTCTGGGAGATGGAGGCCAGCAAGCATAAGTGGAAGTGGAGATGGTTTTAAAAAGATGGATGTTTAAATGGTTTTTAAAAGATCGTTTTTATAGGGCACATTGCCACTTCCTTCCTACTAAACTATAAACCATCATCTGTTTAGTTTTTATGATCATTTTTGCTGTTTCTCAATACAATGATCCATAGGCAGATGTTTTCTATTGTGCAAGAGGTGGTAACCAACCCCTCCATGTCCAGGCTGAGACCAGAACATAGAAGACCTTTATCACTCTTGGCAGGTTAATGAATGTGTTTTTAATTCTTGGTATTACGAAAAAAGAAGACACTTCTTTAGGCATTTTATGAGTGTTCTTCAGTTTTCTGTCTTAGTGTGGACAGCTATAATTAAGTGCAGAACAGATTGCATGACTTCTAAACAACAGAAATTTCTCTCACAGTTCTGGAGGCTGGAAGCCTGAGATCAGGGTGCCATGCCAGCATGTTTGGGGGCTGGTGAAAGCCCTCTTCTAGGCTGTAGACTGCTGACTTCTTGTGTCCCTATGTGGTGGAAAGATTGAGCTAGTTGTCTGCCCTCCTCTTATAATGCCATTCAGGAGAGCCCCACCCTCATGACCTAGTTTACTCCCAAATACCCACCTCCCAATGCTATCATATTGCTGGTTAGGATTTCAACAATGAATTTTGAGGGACACAGTCATTCAGTCTATAGTAGTTGGTATGTCGTCTGGCTTTTCATCTGGGTTGAAGGAGTGATAATATTGACAATAAGAGATAGGAAACTCCCTACTAGACTTTTCTAGATTTCTCATAACTTGTGTCATCTTGCCCTTGGTACAATATCAGTTACACATCTTTGTGCCCCAACACAATTTAACCAAAAATGTGCTCAGTTTCAGTATTCGAGAAGATTCTATGAGGCCACCACTAATGGAATCAATGAGCACAGTGGTGTTAAATTCAAGGGTATCTGCACCCTTGCTGACATAGATCCCCTTCTCAATTCATGAGAAGAAGTGAGTGGACAAAGGTCAGGGGTCCAATTATCCCTATAGGTAACTTGAATAGTCGGAGTCAGCCATCTACATTCTTTTCCTAGTCACGCTAGCATCTTATTAGAAATGCAGTAAATAGAATTAAATGCAATTGAAAAGAAATCCAACAGGCTCCAATCTAAAGAATGTCATTTCAGGAAAATAGCAGTAACTTGCAATTTACTGCCCCTAAATCGGAAAAATCAGTTTTAGAACATCATAAACTTTTAATTGCATACAGCATGAAAACAGATTTAAACCAGACAGGAGGGAAAAGAGAGTCACACTGAACACCTTTCATTCTGGGTCAGCACGGTTCTGTTATTCCATCATATCCTCACAACACCCAAATGACACTGGAGTTACTTTCTCTAAGTTATGAAGAATTGAGATTCAACAAGTAAATGTCTCTTGCCCAAGGTCATGGGGGAGAAAGTTGCAGAGCTTTGATTTGAAATCAGGTCCATTTGGCTCTCAAACTTGTACTCTGAAATTACTGTGAAAGATACACGGGAACATTTCCTTTCTTCCACAAGTTGACCCCAAGAATGGCCACTTAGGAGGTTCCAGAACACAGTGGCTTGACTGTGGCTGTTTTAGCTTCCCCAAGCTCAGACCCATTTATGGCACATGGAACATTGTGCTTAATGCTGAGAGAGAGAACAAGGAAGGCACAGGAAGGCTCGGCAAATTTCTTTCCAAATTGTATTTTGGATTATGTCACTTTCATCAGCTCTTCCAGAACGTATTTGGAAATTGGAGTTTAATTAAATTAATTAATTTAAGTTAATTAATTAAATTTAATATGCTCCACCCCAACTTCTAGAACCTCAAAATACTTTTCTAAATTTATCTCTGCTAATTACCTCTTCCCCCGCCCTCCCCCACACTTACCATAGCATACTTGATATTTGCTATTTGCTCACAAATCTTGCAAGTTTTATGTAAAGCACATTCTTCTTTCTGGAACATTCTTACTCTCCATACTCAGCCTCTCTTTTCTCCAGGCAACAGTTATGTGGCCAATGCTGCTTGAGTGACCTGTGTCACCAGGCAGGGCTGTGCAATGCAAGATGTCGAATATCTGTCATCAGCAAGACAGTTCTAGAAGTATTAGACAGTCTGGCAAATTAGAAGACCAGTGTCTTCTCTGTAGATAATACCTTGTGTCTGAATGTGTGCATGTGGGTGCGGTGGGGCGGTCTTTTGACCCCCACTGCTCAACTCCACAAGATGAGTTCCCAGAGGGCTGTTGATGGTGCACCCCACTGAGCTCAGCTTGGTGATTTGCGAATAGCAGACATCCAGTGAATACTTTTGACATTGAATTCCTTGATTTTGAGAGCACAAAAATATTCTCCTTGAAGTTATCTTCTGCTCTGTGATTCTCAGAGCTGAGAAGTTTCCAGAATATGTCATCAACATGGGCAACCAGTCAGAGTGGTGTCCATAACAAAAGTCTTCTTTGACAGCTGGTCAGCAGATGCTGCACTGACTCTGTGCCTCAGGCTGTGTAGACAAAAAAGCAAAGCTAAAGAAAGACCAACTTGCCAAACAGTGCTCTCCAAGTTATTTTATTTGCAACACGATTCTTTGGAAAATGCCAGAAAAGCAGCAGGCCAGAGAACACAGCACATTAAACTGCATTTCCAGGAGGGAGAAAAGGGAACCCAGTTCTTCCCTGGTAGTAACCATTCAGCCTGGTTTCTGATGAAAAGACAGGCGTTTGCAGCTGGTAAGCTCACATCACATAGCACACACAGTTGCTGAGTTGCACAGGCCTTATGAACATAAGTGACACCTTAATGTGTCATGTTAAATCACATCCTGCAGCTTCTTGGATCCGACAGAAAGTGTCTGGGCCAGAGGGAGCTGCCACATTTATTTCTTTCCATTCTCTTTTACTTCTAATTAATTTTTCTAATGGTTCCTTGATGAAATAAACCATTCATCTCATGCACTCTCTTCTTAGGTGTTTCTCCTTCCAAGTTATTAACATGTCCAGGGCTTTCCTGGGGAAAGTTTCTAGGACTTGGCTGTCTGGTGTCCCCAGGACTGTACAGTGGTTCTGTACAATAGCTCCCGTGCTGTAAGCACAGAGAGCATTCTGTGCCAGGCCACCATTATACTTTTCTTCTAGAAATGGTGCTGAAAGGAGAATGAGCCAGGAAATAGACTCCTCCACCCCCATCTCTGAGGCTCTATGGATGGAGCTAGAAGTCACTGGCTCTGTGGAAAGCAGGTGAAGGCTCTGGCAGGAGCAGCAGGGCCTGAAGTGGGGGAGGCATGAGCTCATTAAGGGAGGAGCCTGCCTCAGGAGGTGGAGGCACATGGGTGTCCTCCTGAGAGCCAATGAGGACCTGCACATGATCTTTTGATTTCAACTTATGCTGAGCCAGGTTTCTCGCGATTTCTGTAAGAATTGTTTGGGAAAGAAAAAGTTGTTATGCTCTCTCTTTTTTTCATACTTAGGACTACAGAGGTTGTTTGCTACAAGTTAAAGACTATGCAGACACCATTTTGTTCAATTCCCACAATACTGTAAAGGAGAAACACCAGCCCCATGTCACAGAGAAGAGGCGAGAGAAGTCAAATGACTTGGCTAGGCCACAGAGTTGGAAAGAAGGCCACTTGAGACTGGAACCCGGGTCTCCCTGACCCTGGACACACAAAGCTGTTATGGCCATGGGACTGTGAGCTTCCGTAGTAAAATCTAAACTTACTCTCAGGTAAAGCAAACATTTGGCCCACAGTGTTTGCTGTCTCTTCTAGAGAATGCCTGCTCTCAAAGCTAGATTGAACCAGAGTCCTTAGATTGACATTTGATATTTTGGGAGACACATCCTTGATGAGATCGCTCTCTCTGGTGAAAGTTGATTCAAGGTCTTGGGA
Organism: Solenodon paradoxus; assembly: GCA_004363575.1. NCBI lineage: Eukaryota > Metazoa > Chordata > Mammalia > Eulipotyphla > Solenodontidae > Solenodon > Solenodon paradoxus. Next base: position 815,918 of record RJWH01000243.1, read on the forward strand.
TCAGTTTTCATACAAGACCCAGATTTATTAAAGGAGAGTATGTGGAGGGGACACCTGGCCAGAGCTTAATTTGACCTAGTCACATAGAAGCAAGGAGCCCCTTAACCTGTCCCCTTGAGCCAGCCTGCCGGCACAGGCTGCCATGTGCCTCATAAATTCAGCCATTGTGTCTGTAAGCGCCTTGGCTGGAACTGGTTTTATGAGATATCATGTGCTGTGCCGTGCACCTGTGTAGCTGAGAGCAGAATGTTCACTGTGGAGGTGGAAAAAAACCAGATGCTGGAAGGAACTCAAGCACAATTCCCTTTTGTTAGCAATAAAAGAGGAGCATACAGCCTGGAGTAACTTTGTGAAATATAATTGAAGGAAACTCGTGTTTCTACTTCACATTCATAGCCTTTAATTCTTTGACTACAATTTCATGTGCCTAGCCAGAAAGCAGGCTTTAGTTTAACCCCCATTAGCTAAGATTTTAATGGCATCTTTCCCTTCTCTCCTGCCCCTGCCTTTGACCTGGCCAGAATTAGGCTAGGAACTACATCACAGCACAACCTAACACTATTGCTGAAAATTCTTCTTTGAATGCTACTCATCTGTGCAAATCAGAAATCCCCTGATCTAAGTGTTTTACCCTTTCCACACCTTTGTATTGGATTCCAAAGAGCAGAGTGGGCCATTGGCAAAGGGATCATCCAAGAAAAACATGAAGTTAGCTCATTTATTGAGGAGAATCCATTTTGAAAGGCACCACCTTAGCTCTGTGACTACTGATCGTTCACTTCCTGAAATTTGTGATTAATTCTTCCCCATACCTCCAAGAATAACCATTCCTGCTTAATCTTGAGGAAAAGACCCTGAGCTATATATCCAGGACACTTGACCAAGACCCTTGCATTCATCTTTTACTTAAGTAAATGATCAGATAAACCCATACTAGAGTGGGAAATATGAAGATCCTTCAGTTTGAAGGTGGTGTGGGTATTTCCTCAATTGAAGCCCTGTCCACCCATTTCAGTACCCAGGACCCTTATATGCAAATTACACCATTAAAATGTTGTTATAGCTCATGGCTGTGCACACTCTTCACACAAATTACCTAGTCAGTTTGGAGAGAGCTATGTGTCCCCATAGCTGAGCAGCTCGTTCTGCTGGAAAACCAGCTTGGTGCTTCACATGATGGGGAGGAAAGGACAGCAGATGAGCCACATCTTTGGTGATCATCGGCACACGCTCTGCTTTCTAGGAGGCTTTTCTGATGACACTGACTTGGAGCAGACCAAGGATGGGGTCTGGGTCTTAATTTCTTGGATGTTTCATCTTTGCCTCTTCTTCTCCATCTGAGCAGAAAGGAAAATGCCATCCTGAAGGTCTTCTACAATTTCAGATGAGAGCTGGGAGCCAGAAAATTTAATATTCACAAAGATCTACTTGTCAGCAGAGGCTGCCAGGTGCTTTCTTTCTTCTCTACAGATAGGCAGTTTCCTGTAATCCCCTGTTCTGCCTTTTGTTAACTCCCATCACCAGGAATCACTGAGCCAAGTCCTAAACTCAGGCTTTTCTTCTATATGTAACCTCAGCCATGTCATCTCTCTGTTCTTCTCTAACCATCTTTGTGGTTTCTGTATTCCATGCACCCAGCATAGACCAACATAGTATGTTCCTAAGGGAGAGAGAGGGCAGCCACTGAGGGACAATTCAGACTGAAGCCAGGAAGGGAGAACTTGGTGGGACACCAGTTTCTCTGGATTCACTTTTTTTTGGAAAAATCTCTCTCTAGACATTGTGGGTGCCTCCTTCTTATCTCACCCTTTGAGCTGTTCAGGCTTCAAAGCAAATTATAAAACACTCGAGAAAAGCCTAGTCTGGCTTTGACCAGCATCCCTTCCATCACCTTTGCTGCTCCTCCTTAATAAAGCACAGTTTCAAAGTCCACAAAGGGTGACCAGCTGTGCTGCTTTGCCTGGGGCTGTGTTTTCCCTGCCTGGAAAACCTCCCCGCCCTAGGCAAACCGGCATGATGGGTCACCCTAGGATAAAACAGATCAAAGATCCCTGGCTGATTTAAGTGACCTGAAGCTCACGTAGAAGTGACCCCATCAGGGAGACAGTGTGTTCCAGCAGACAGAGCACTTACAACAGAGGAAGGGGTCCAGGTTTGCTGTCAACTTGCTTCTCCACCTTGGGTCAGTCAATTACTTTTCCTGTGTTTCAATTCTCTTTTTCCCCCTGTATAGAGGGAATAATACCGATTTGTCCAATTCCCGGAATGCTATGAGAATTAAATTACATAGTAGCTGCAAAATAATTTGACTTCATTGGAGTTGGGCAGCACCCGAACCTGAGCAGAATGATTGTGCAATTCTTAGTGGCCTCCATCTTCAGGTCCAGCTGCCATGGGACCAGAACAATCATTTAGATCCTGGTTTCTAGCCTATTACAGCATAAGAACATGGCCACAAGGCCAAAGAGAAACCGTAATCAGAAAATAGGATGATTGCATGGAAATGCTGCAATGTCATGATAGTCAGTGCTTGAGTTCCCCACTCAGCAAAGACACTGTGGTGTCCAGTGGGCTTGACAAGGAAGAGGAAACAATGGACAGAGTAGCAGAAATTTTACTGTAATCATTATCGTGAGAGGTCTGGGTTAGATTGTTATCCTGACTCTCTAATCTGTTCATCTACTCTCTTGAATCTGGTATGTTTGAGACATGAACACAAACCTGAGTGAAAGTGCCTCTGTCTACTGCCTGTCTGCCTGTGTCTCACGGACTGTCACACGCATGTGCGCACACACACACACACACACACACACATCTCAAGAAGAGTTAATAAGCCCCATTCGTGTTCCCACCCCTCTTGGACCTCCCAGGACTCAACCATGTGCCTGCTCCTCCCAGTGCTGCCATGTGACCTTTTCATTCCTTGAAAGCCTGCTTCGTGCTTGCCTTGAAGGCTCTTCCCTACACCTTTCTTCTGCCTGAAATGTTCTCCCAGAGCTTTCCCAGACTGGCTCTTCGTTGGCCTTCAGGTCTCACTTAAAATCTCACCCCTATGGAGAGACTTTTCCTGCCATTCCATCTAAGTAGCCTCTTCTTCCATTACTATCTTTCAGATAGGATTTCTTTCTCAAAACATTTGCTCCTCTGTGACCTTTTTGTTTGCTTATTTTCTGATTGCTTTCTATGGCATAGACAGACAAGTACCTGCTGCTATCCCTTTTCTCCATCTTCCCTAGAAGCAGAACCCTGTTTTTCAGTCAGGCACGTGGTCGTGTAGAGAAAGACTGCATATCCCAGCCTCCCTGACAGTGAGATGTAGTCACATGACTCGGTTTTGGCCAGTCAAATATGAGTAGAAGTATCTTTAGAAGGCATTTAATCCCCTTTCCTTCTTTCTTGCAGCTGGGTGTGAACCTGATTGCTAAGATTTAGGCAATCCTATACGAGTTCTGGGGTAAAAACTTCAGCCACGCTGAACTCTGAGATGAAAACCTGATTCCAAGACAATAGGATTCTGTGTCTTTGTTGATGTTATCATGTTATGATGTGGCGCTGGATCATGAGAAATTACATTCTAACTTGCATAAAGCTATCATCATGTTGGTTTTCTGTCATTTGTAGTTAAGTTGACTCTTAATTAAAGCCAATCCCTCTCCCAGCACACTCCCTACCAGGCAAAATATAAACTTTATTAAAGTAAGGATCTGATATGCTTTGGTCAATGCCATATTCCCAGCACCAGATTAACAACTGCAACAGAGTAGTCATTTGGTAAATGTTTATTCAACAAATAGCTTCTTGTCTCTCCTGTTATTTCTTTCTTCTATTGGTTCACTTCCCTGTCTGCATTGTACTATTTTAGTTCTCTTTTAAGATCCCTTAAATTCTCTCTTCTCTATGCATCCCTGGAATTTACAAGCATTCCCAGATTTATGCTGTTGGCAGAGATGGAAAATACTAGTTATTTTCATGATGGTGTCTACAATCCTACAAACCCTTTCAAGTGAAAAGTGAAACTGCCCTTATTACAGCCTAACTATAGTCGTGGGCAGTAACTCATGCGACTTTCCCACTCCTTATTGGACAGGGGTTGCCACGTGACTGTGGATAGCTATCTCCATGCATATATGAAACCATGTATACATTTGTTATTATATTTATTTATTTGTTTATTATACAGATGGAGCCTCTGCATATTGTATTGGTCTGCAGCATAGACTCTCCTCAGGCCGAGAAGTGCAGATTGAGGAGACACTGATCAGCGTTCCTGGAGTGGATGTCCCATATGTATCCCCAAATTCCCCTGAATTGGTACCACATTCAGGATGTTTCCATGAGCATCCACCCTTAGATATATAGAGCTATACTTGCAAGTAGTTATCAAAGTGGGATTGCTGAGTCAGTGATCATGCATTTAAACCATTTAATAAGGACTTTAATAAGCTTATCAAATTAATCTCCAAAATAGTTATACCTGGTATATGCTCCCACACACATATATGGGAATTCCGTTTCCTCAAATTTTGTCTAGCACTGGCTATTACCGTTCTTTTTAATTATGGTCTATATCTAATGAAAAAATGGTATTTCATAGCCTTTTAATTTCTTCTTTCTCCACTGCTGCCAACGGTCTCTAGAGAATCAGATGCTGAGATGCAGCTGAGTGGAAATGGAGAGTAAAGTTGAGAGGTGTCCTCTGAATTCTGAAGGGGAAGGCAGAGTTGAGGCCAAGAAGCATGTGGTAAAGTGAAGTTCTGAGGAAACAGAAGCAAGGGGAAGAGAGACCCAAAGCGGGAGGGAAAGTGTACCTGTGACAGAGCGAGAGACAGAGAGACAGGCAGGATGTGGGCATGGAGCAGGAGAGGGCTGAACACACACCACTGTGTTCACTTTTCCTGGAAACCCCCATTATTTGTCATGAGGAGAGCCCCGGTCTCCCTCCCATCTATCTGAAATCCTCTGTGGAGCTCTGGGACAGCCTGTGTCAGCCGCAATCAGCCCTGATTCCCCCATGTTTGCCTCTTCCAAACAACCTCATTTTACATTTCTCTCAGCTGGCAAGTCACCTTCAACACAGTGCCCGACTGGCACTTCCCACTTAATGTGTCCGAATCAACCTAGCTCTCCATTTACAGTACCCGCTCCCCCCTCAATGGAACCTTCTAGATTTTCCTATTTGCCATCATAGTCCTTCCTGGTCACAAAGACCCAAAACTGTAAAAAAAAATTTGATGTCATTTCCTCTTAAATCTGCTCTCATTTATTTATTTATTTTTTATTGTGGTTACTATATAGCAGCATAACATTACCATCGTAACCATTCTTTGTGCAGCTCAGTAATCTTTCCAAAAATATTTTCTTGAAGAAGTCACTTTAAGAATTCAGTCACATTCTTGTGCCATCACGGCCACCATCTCTCTCCAGAACTCTTTTCAACTTGCAAAACAAAAACTCTATACCCATCAAACCACAATCCCATTTCTGCCTTGGTAAAAACGTATTTGACATATTTCTGTCCAGTCACCAAGGAGCGGGGCTCAGAATCATCTGCGTGTCTGCAGGACCTTACAATGCCCGCCATATGCAAATAGGAAAAGCAAATGAGTGAATATCTCACTTATCTCCATCCGTGAAATGCCCAATAATGACTACTTACTCAGTGTCTGGAACTCTATGCCGTTTATTTTTATGTCTCAAAACAACACTCTGGTGGTGTTTGTTTATTTGTTAATGAGGAAACAAAGGCCCAGAGGCTAAGTGACAGTCTGGTTAGCACGACCTATAACAACACACTCTTAGACTAAGAGAACAGAACAGTGGTCACGAGAGGGGACGTGGGGTCAGGGATGAGTAAATCAGCGAAAGGGTGGTTCATGGACACCAGACTTTTGGTGAGGACCATAGTGTAGTATATGCAGTATATACATAATGTAGTACATACAAATTATAAAGCTGTTTACCTGAAATCTATATAAGTTTATGAATCCATGTTACTTCAATCACCCACCAAAAAGAGGGAGGCTGAATTCAGCCATGTCTTAAACCCCACATCCCTGCTTCTCCGTCATCCATCCCTTTACGCATCAGGGCTCCTTAGGCAGCCCCTACTGCCTGCCTTCACATGCTGCCGAGTGAGACATGCTCAGTCACATCGTGCCAAAGGCACTCCTGCTTGATTTGCCCACTTTTCTGCAGACACGCCTCTGGACACACACATTTCCTGAAGTTCAAGCTCATAACCTGACATTTGAATCCTGCCACCTGAGTCCACAACTGCAGTTCCTTCCTGTCCCAGCCACACTCTGATTTTCATGCCACCTCTGTACCTTTGTTTTCTTCTTCTTTTGTCCCAAACGTTTTCTGTTCTACAACCAGGAGTTGTGTCTGTTCTGTTTGCCATCACCTCGCAGGACCTAGTACGGTGCCTGACACATAGTAGGTGCTAATAAGTTTGTAGTGACGGAGTGACACTTAAGGCCGTGTCTCAGGTGCCACCTCTCTCAGGAAACTTTGTTATACCTGCTAGGATTGGATGTCCCTCCTTGCTCCTCATTGCTTCTAGCTTTTCACAGGTCACAGTTTGAACTAAATTACACTTTTTGACTATTTGTCTTAGCCGCTCAGTTAAATTGTAAGCTCCTTGAGACAGAAACACTATTTTTAAACACATATGCACTTTCCCCTGCACATGCATACACATGCTCACACATACATGCACATACTCACACATATGCATACACTGTGCACACAATGCACACATGCACCCAGACACACACACATGTGCACACATGCACACGATGCACCCATGCACATATGCACGCACAGTGTACTTACATGCACACAGCGTATGCACAAGTGTGATCCATAGAGCAGCATCATTGGGTATGTGAGTGGTGATTTGAATTGAGCTGAGGTTATTCCTCCTACCCTCTTCTTCTGTGGGCACAAGGACTTCCTCCTGCTCTCTTCCTCCTGTACTACTCTTCCATTATGTGGCCATTGTAGCACTGCCAACTGGCATGTGTGCCTGGGAGGCACATTGGCTGTTGTGCTATCAGCCTTTCCCACACAGCACTAGTAGAGGATGAAAAGGGAGCCTCAGAAAAACCTGATATTTCATATGTCAAAGACGTATTCCAGGCCAAGGATTGTGCTGGGGATGTTTAATGCAAACCCGACACTTAGGGTGCTCTCTGGAGTTGCCTGGCACTGGTGAACGCTTTGCCTCTGTCTTTCAACCTCACCACCCCTGTGAAGACGGCGGTCATTATCTCCGGGTTACAGCTGAGGAGTGAGAGAGAGTCAGTAACTCACCCAGGATCACACAGTCAGCAGTGTCTGAATTCAAACTCAGGACTGTGCATTTAGGTTCTGCCATCTAGCCTGTCCTCAAAAGAATCCAGACAGTTAGCAGAGCACATAGCTCTGGGGAGCATCTCATCCTGACTCCATGTTTTCCAAATGAGGACCTTGAGACCCAGACAGGGGGAGTCAAATGACCGAAACCCAATCACTTGTCCTGGGAGAGCTGTCAACAAACCCCAAACTTGTGGATTCCCAAATTCATGCCCTTTCTGCTGTCCTGTACACCCCAGGGCAGGACCTGGTTCCTTCTAGAATGTTCCTTCTGCTCTTTAATGAATTACTAAGTGGTGTAATGGCAAAATCCATTTGAGAGAAGTCGAGGTTTGTTTTCTTTAAAGCAAGAAGAATATATTTGGGAGTTTAGGGCAGCATCTTGAAATGGAGAGAGGAGTAGAAGGAAGAGATCAGGGTAAGCATGGTGGAGGGAGAGGGCAGTCACAGATGCCCAGGAAGAGAAATTGTTAACTGAACGCTTTGGAGGAGAGAGAAATTAAAGACAAGTGTTCGCTCTGAATTTGGGGGCAGTAGGTAATTGATGGGAGGACTGGAGTCATTATGATCAAAATCAAGACAAAGGGGACAGGGAGTGACTTTGAAGCTGATATAACACAGGGTTGCAATTTCTCAGCAGGTGGCCAATGCAGTGGGAGAAATGGCACCTGTGTGGCCCAGGCTGGGGTTCCAAAGGTACACTCATATCGTTGATTTTGACATCACGTCACTTTCTTTAAGATCTCTCACTCTTTGTAGAGGGTTTTGTGGAGAAAAAGATCAGAGAGGTGAAGTCATTTTGCAAAGTGTATTAGGCATTACTGGACCTTGTATTCTTACCAAGGGAAGTAGTAACATGATGAGAACTTTGGCAGGATGGATAGAAACTAAGATTCTCTAAAATTGAAGACATATTGATTGGTTGATGAGCCCAAATTAGACCTCATAAGAAGCATAAAAAAGAATCCCATTTTAGTTGAGGGGGATGGGTAAGGTGTTCACACAGGTACAACAAGTAGACAGTGATGGGGGTGACTACTCTACCCAGAGCTCTCATTACCACACGGTCTAAAAACCAGATCCCAAACAGTTCCATCTTTCCCCATTGCCATGCCTTCACCACCTTGAAGTCCTTCAAAGCTGTCTTTTATTTGAGTGTCGGGTATTATTGATTTTTTGGATATTTTTATATGCATTTTCCCATAGAGTCCTCAACAACTCTCCGAGACTGGCATTGTATTCCCATTTTTCTCGTGAAAAAGAAAAACCCCTATTTATCTAGTACTGGGAATAGGACATTCATTCATTCATTCCTTCATTCAACAAATATTTGATGAGTACCTTCAGTTTGCCAAGTGGTATGAGAAATTTGATAACAATGATAGACCCAGGGTTCTTTAAACTCCAAGCCTGGTACTTCATCTGCCTTCTTCAGATTGAATCTCAAATGCTCTTTTCTGTGGATTTCTCTTCTCTGGTCACTATAAAATTTATAACTTGTCTATCACATCTAGTCCAGTCTGCCTTATATTACACAGTCAGCCTGTGACTACCTCTCATCAAATTTCAAGATATTTAAGGACAGGAGCTGTTTCTATCTTTGCATCTTAAAACTCAACTGAGGTCTGGTCCCTCAATACACAAGCATTAAGTGAAACTGAGTTGTATGACTGGAGATCGGCCCTTCCTGGAGAAGTCAGACACCAGAATCATGCCTTGGCTTCTCTGGTTTTTTTGTTTGTTTGTTTTAAGTAGAGCATTGCATTTGAAACAACTCATTTCATGAGGCAATTAGAGCACTTTCTAAATCACAAGTAATTAATTCATGGAATACCTTGGGAGGAGTGGAATAGGAGCAAGAAATACTGCCTTCCTTTGACGGATGGAGAAGTTAAGCACAGAACAATCAAGAACCTTTCCTGATGTGATATAAACCAGTCATCTCAGCACCTAAGGAGGCTAATTTTCCTCCGTTGGGTCCAGGGCTTTATCCTAACACCTCTGCTAGTAGGGAGACTGCCTCCAGCTAGCCTCAAGGCCTGGAAGCTGAGCCATGACCCAGAAGTTCCAAGGATTGAAATAGTTATCTGATGTTCAAATGGGAAAGTCTGGGTTAAAAGACATTTAGAACGAATCAGAATCACCACTTTCAAGTTAATGGAAGACTAAACTTTTCATGCATCCTTTCAGGGCAGCAACGTGTGCTTCTTAGAACAGGGTCAGGCACATGATGCCAGGTGCTCACGAGATGGTTACTAAATAAATGAGGGTTTTTTGGGTTTTTTTGGTTCACACATTTGACTTTGGTGAGATCACTTGGAGTGCTGCTTTTTATGACTAATTTAAAGCTTAATCATAAAGATCAGAGTGAGTGTGTGTGTGTCAATAATGATAATAAGAAATTCTGACCTATTCTCTGTGAAACCAAAGCTCTTGCCTCTCCTCACATAAGTCATCTGTGCTGAGCTGTTTTCCCAATGATAATTTTTTGAAATTCTGTCTCTTAAATGACTCTCTCCTTTCTGATTGCCCATTACTCTGTCACAAGGCCACCCAGAATTAAGAGTATAATTATAGCATAGATTAGGATAAAATGAACAAATTCACTAGGGGTTCGATATGCTCTGTTAGTGCAGGGTTCATTCTGAACAATGGGTACTGATAATTTTTCTAAAGAACTCACAAGTCTTATTTGAAACCTTTGAATTACATTTTTAAGATTATTTGCATTTTCAATAAAGCACATAATATTCTCAACTAGGGCAAGTTTTGTTCTAGCTACTATTTAAGCAGTACTAAGTGAAGAGAATATCAATTAAATTTCACTGTGTTCTGTTTTTCCTCTTCCTCCAAAAAAAAGTCCATTTTGTGCAAAGGCACATGAGGAGTGGCAGTCATTACTGTCATCCATCAGTATCTTCCTTTCCAGTGCATGGTAGGATTTCACCTTCCCATCTCTCTGACGTTAGACTTCAAAGCACATGGCTTGCTTTGGTCAATGCAATGTAAGCAGAAATGCTGTGTCACTTCCAGATGGACATTTTTAGGAGCAAGTTTATGATTCACACGTCCCATTCCCTTGCTCTGGCAGCTGTCAGCATCCCAGATGAGGGAAGCTCCATCATGCTGAAACTCAGAGTGAGGCCAGAGTAGAGGTGAACTTTCCTATCACCTGCAAATACCACATAGACCGAGGAATGAACCTTTAACATTTAGCACCACTGACACTTTTGTTTGTTGTTGCAGCATAACCTAACACATGCTGACTAAAGGACCAAATTTCAAGACAACACGCTGTGCTTCAGAAAATTACAGCTCACACCTTTGTCTTTTCTATTTCTCTGTCCCTATTACCCACCCCCCCCCACCTCTCTATAGGCATGTCTATCTCTTTCTCTTCTAGAAATTATAGTTTTACTTTGTAGATGCTGTTATGGTGCAAATAAATACAATAGCCTCTCTATTCATGAAGAGAACAGTAGAACAGTAGACCAAATAGATTAAGGCTTTCATCCTAAGATGTGCCTTGTTCTCAAGGTAAGATTCTTCACCATGTAGCTGATGCTTTGCTGTGATCACTATGTGACTGAGCAGAGACCAATACGATAACATATCTGTGTTTCCAGTGACACAGCAAGGTGACATGACCAGCAGCTGCTGTCTTTTTTTAATGTGTGGCCTGTTCACCTTTTTAAACTGCCTCCTCATGTATATGAGTATAATCAAATCAATTCAATATTATAGTTCCAGTGATAAGGAGGCCTGACTTCTAGCCACTGCCTTATGACTCATCTTTTATAAACTCAGTTTTCTCATTTATAAATGAGATTATAGCAGCATTGCTAAAATTCATTCTGTTAATGTTCAAAATAATTTAGTTAATTAGTTATTAAAATACATGTGTGCATTGTGTATACCTGATGGAAACTTTGTTTCATATAGATCTTATGCATATTTTGTTAGCTTTATACCTAAGGGTTTCATTTTTTGGTGCTGATGTAAGCCAAATCAGTTTTTTAAACTTAAGTTGAACTGAGCTGGTTTTTAAAAAATAATAAAATAATAATAATAATTTGACTGTTTTTTTCTATAAATTTTGCAAATTAAGCCAAAATGACTTGCAGAAGTGAAAATTTGCTAAAGTTATCAGTGCTTCTAACTGATACCTAACAATTCATGTTCATGAGATCAGAGTTGCCCAAAGTTGAATATGGAATTTGAATTTTCATTTATTATCAACACTGCAGTGTATTGTTTGGGTTAGAATATTTCATGGATCCTGGATTCCTTACCTCCCACTGATGGAGTCCGGCAGGAGAATAGGAAATGCTTATTTTTCCTGATGGATCTTTCCTAGCCAAGAGAATACCTTGGCTTTCAGAACAGAAAACTTGTCTGCTTGACTCAAATGTCTGGTTTAGCTGTTTTTTTAAAATTAATATAATAGCCAGTCATCTTAATTGGAAATTGAGAAAATGTTCAGTAACACATGTTAGCTTCAACTTCTCTACCTAAAGGTAGAAGAGTCACCATTCACGTACCTCAGTGCTGAACATTATGGGCTTAGGGGACTGATGTGCTGAGATCCAGTGAACCTTGTGCTATGGACCAGATATTACGTGACATCAATCAGAGAATCACTTTCCAGATTCTAGAAGAAAATTTTCATGCTTTGAATCATTATGGGTAGGTTTTGAGAATAAGTGATTTGAAGCACTTCCCTCTGGAATATGCCATTTAAAATAAAAGCAAATTTAAGAAATGAGAACCAAGGAAGAGCTCTGTCTAGACTGTGATGTCAATTGTGTTTTTCTACCTGGCAGGTGCTCAGCACACCAGGTCACAAGAAAGCCTGGAACAGCTCACTCTTTTCTATCCATTCTATGAATGTCTCTTCTCCTGGAAATTGGCCTCTTGATCCCAGTTTTTGGTTCAGGAGTGCCTGCTTCTTTTGTTTCAGTGCTCTCCGAGGTGCTAGCCTTGAAAGTCATCAGAACTGTGCCTCCTCTACAGCCATGGGCTCATTTGCTCAAACTTTCAACCTTACAGACCATTTAACACATGGGCCATGAAGCCTGATGCCCCAACTCTGGGTTGCAGGTATCAACGTGGACTCTTCCTCTCACGGGGGGGGTCTGTCCCCTGAAATTCCCGCTCTCCAACATTATAGCAGCTCTTTGAAGCAGCAAGGTCAAAAAGGTCAAAACTCTTCATTTCATTTCTGGAATCCAGCCTGTAAACCATTGCCCATCCAAGCATTTCACTCCATAAAATAGGATGAAAAAATTGCCGGCGCAACCGGCTGGCACATCAAGGTAATTTGATGGGAAAGTGTGTGGTGTTCTTCAGAGGAAAAGGGATATTTAGGGGCTAAATTGCATTACAGTCAATGGAATAAAAACACGGTTTTTAAATTGCGAGACCCGGTGACAGTTGCTCCAGTGAAACTATGTATTATATCGCACGGATTTCAATTTTCAGGTCAAACATGCCCAAGCCGCTCCATAACCGGTTGTGGCAGCCTTCTGATGCAAGTTCTATGATTTGAGTTTATTAGTTTCTGGCACTGGATCCTGTATTTTGAGTATATCCTATAAAATGTACTTGGGAGTTATTATTTTCCTTTAAAGAATGTGACAGTAAAACAAGTTTTTAATAAAGTGTTTTTGAAAAGGCAACAGGCTGAAGAAAAGCTAGGCAAAAATTTAAGCTAGTAATGAACTGAATATGTCTCTAATTATAGTGAATTTACAAGTAATAAGAGGAGGCAGGGTTGGCAATTACTTTTGAGTGAAATTGCATGCCTGAAGGAAGAGAAAGCTCTCCTTAAAGTTATGGGAAATGGAAAAAAGTGCCGTTTCATTATATTTGACTTTAAATATGATAATTTTCACTCTAGACCTGGAAAGATCTAATTGGTTCAAAAACAAATTCTCCAAGAAACATTTTGTAGAAACTGATGGTTTTCTCAAACCTAAGTTTAGTTTTGATATTGTTTTTCTTTAGAACTTCAGATATGGATATCTCCTTGCCAGGTAGTTTGAATGCTTATGAATTTTCAGGATGGTCCTCAAAAGGAAAGTGTAGAAAGTGATTGGAGAGTGCTTGATAGAATTTCTACACACCGGGCTGAAAACCCAAGTGTGAATCAGGGTTGAGCCCTTCAATAGAGCAATTTAATAGGATGTATAAATAATTCATTTGATGCCCATAGATCTGCCTCAGCATTTGTCTTTAATAAGGCAAATCCACAAATAAATAAGGTGCTGGCTGGTGCTAAGGATCTTGTCTCCATGATGTGATGTTGAATTGACCCCGTCTTGACCACTGGAACCATTTAAGCAGGTTGCTCAAAGGATAGCAGCCTGGGTAGGGAAACCCTGAGCTGTTATGGGGTTTGCACTCCCTAAGTCACACCATTCAGTCCCACAGTGACAGTAAACTCTGGTCCTGTGCCTTCAGGGAAAGGCAGGACACTGGTGGGTCAGGACCCCTGAGCTCCCTGCTTCAAGGAGATTCTTATTCTCTGTCTTTTAAACACATACTTTGTGGTCCGGAGAGCTTTCCATTTCAGCCCCGCAAAGCCACACCAGGTAAGTAGTAGTATGGCTGCTCCTGTTTTGTGGATAAGGAAATCAGGATTTAGAAAGGTTTAGCATCTTGTACAATGCCCTACTAGAAAATTCAGAGCTGAACTTTGATTGAGACAGTCTGGTTTTCTTAATTGCTAGACTGTACAGGGATATTCATATGGGGTCTTCTTTTAAGATATCCAAGAACTATAAAGGAACTCTGAAAAGATGAACATCGTTATCCAATAGCTTCATGGGGAAATGGAGGTGCTGAGAATTCAGTGACTTAGTAGGGTCACATACATATCAAGTCAAGGGCAGACGTGATGGAAATGGAGATCATTTCAGGGAGATTCCCCATTAGAACAGCTGCTTCACACATGCGGGGTTTGTGTATGACCTTCATATCAGTGGCCTGGCCAGAACCAAGGACCATGGTTAAGGCTCCCATCTTGATTCTGTTTCCAAGCACTTCTGGGATTGGGCCTCAATTTCCTCATTTATTACACAAAAGGAGTTCAAATTTTCAAGGGTTTTGTGTTTAATTTCATCACTAAAATTCTGCAGTCACCAGTTCAAGAAGAATACTCTGATGGAGTCAGCTGCTCTTCACCTTTGTGGAATGAGTAACAGAGTTATGACTGGTGGAAAACTTCAAGAGTGACACCCTGGCCAGCCTCCCGCCCAGCATTACTGCTGATTGGCTACTGATCGTCAAACTTGATCTCTTCCCCTGCCCCTACCCACACACTGAATGATAAAAGGACTTTGGGAGGCTTAAAGGGAAGTATTACGGCTTTTCTCTAACTGCTCACTACCGTCTTGGGCGAAGTTTGTGCTCATACGTGAATGGCTCCATACACCTTTATCCTTCCCCGGAGCCATTTCATCCTCTGGATTATGAGTCCTTGAATCAGGAAGTGAGATTTTACCTTTAACATCCTAGAAAATTACTGTAAGACATGTCACAAGGATGAAGCAAAGTCATTTTTACCCGAGGCTTTGATAACCCTTTTAGTCAGATACTTTTGCATAAAGTATAATCCTGGGTGAATTTATCCTGCCAGGAGTTAATGCATTTAGCAACAATGCGTTATGGCAAAAGCCACTGCCTGTCAGTTGTTTAACATCAAGATCATAAAGAACCCTCTGCTGCAAGTCTCCTTTATCTTTTATTTCCTCCCCACAGATTGGCTCTTGCTTCTGTCTGATTTAATCCTTGGAGAAAAGACCAGAGGGTTGCTCCTGGATTTGGATTTCTGTGTGAACTGCATTAGCTCCATAAACCCTGATACTCATTTTTTTTTTCTTTCTTTACCAAATCTAATATAATTTGTATTCTTATTTCAAAGACACCATTTTAGGTGACCTTTACTATGACCCCTTAAAATTACTGACAGGCTAGACAGCAGGTCTCCATATATGCGGGGTCATTGTTTGTCTTTGATATATTCAGTGGTCTGCCTTCTAATGTTTATGTGCCTCTAAGTAGTTTTATTCTATGTCATCATTCTTATTATCATTGTCATTCGAATGCTTGTTTTCTTTACTTTATCTGTTAAGCAGAAGTATATTTAGTGTTCAAAGTGATACATCATAAGGTAGAAAAGGGTGAACTCTTTGATATATTACAAGTCTTTCATAGCATGAAATAACTATTGCCTATTATTTTACTCCTGACGTTTTTATTTTTAAGGGAATTTCACTTGATTTGTGGTGCTGACACCTCTGATATGTTGTTTCCAGTGACCTTACATCCAAAATCAGTAGCGTGTGACATTTGATGGCCCAGATAAAAAACATTAATGGTGGAAGAGAGGGTTTATTTTCCTGGTCATAAATTAAGTTTAAATAACTCTGAATTTATTTTAAACTCTCCAGTACTTTTTACTGTCCAAGCAATAAATGTATTTATTACTGGGGGCCTACCTGGGTTTCCAACACAGAGCCCTTTGCTTAGCTGCTTTGAATCCTTTCTTTTTCCCCTCACAGAAATCTCATCTCACCTGTAAATGCTGATTTGTACAAATCTTTCTCTAATGTCTGCTGACTGAGAACAGAAAAATGCCTGCTTCAGAGAGAGGTAAACCAAAAGTCTTTTCCCTGTCAATCAGGTTAAGAAAAACATGAGTTCATAAAATATTCTCTGGTGCAGATCTGGTCCCGAATGAGTTCTGTGTTGGAATTCATGGGGCAACGCGGGCAGAAGCCATCATGGTCTGACGGTTCCTTGCCCTGAATGAGAGGTTTGGTTTAGATCCTGATTTAATGTTCACAAAAGTAGGAGCCCATTTCCCCATTTTTAATCTTTATCACTCTCCATCTTCATGTGTATGTTTTGGGGTACTCATTCATTAGATGTATCATAAAATTGCATTGAGAATTTCTGAGTTAAAAAAATTTTATGATTTAAAATTTTTGATCTCTGAAAATTGCCTTATATTTTTATTGAGATATAATTCACAGACCATAAAATTAATCATTTAAAAATGTACAATTCAGCGACTTTTAGTATATCTATAGGCTTATGCAGCCATCACCACTAATTTCAGAACATTTTCATAACCCCAAAGAGAAGCCCCATACCTGTTAGCAGTCCCCAGTCCTCCTTTCCCCGAATCCCTGCGGCCACTAATTTGTTTTCAATCTCTCTGGATTAGCCTATTTGGATATTTCATAAGAATGAGATCATGTAATAGGTGATATTTCCCTTGACATAATGTTTCCAAGCTTCATCCTTGCTGTACCACATATTAGTACTTCATTTCTTTTTTGACTAAATAATAGGCCCCATTTGGGGTAGAGTGCACTTTTCTTATCTGTTCATTAGCTAATTTTTAAAGTTTCATCTCTATGTTCAACATTGCTTTATAATTAATCCTCTAGGCATTTTTCCTGGTCAGAATTTTTTTTTTATTAGCTCTTTGGAAAAAAAGCATGATCAAGTATATATTACTTTAATATTTGCAGTAATAGCAATCACATGTATCTTATTGAGTAGGCATACAATTAGCCACAAAATGGAATAAAAGGAGATTCTAAGAAGCTCTTCATTCATGAATAGGATAGCAAAGCAACAATTTAAGTTTATTCATTCACTAATGATAAAACAATTAAAAATTTGCATGTGATTCTTGAATATATAGAATATGCTCACATGCTTTTCAGGAAGACAGCTGTCCCTGTTCTGACCCAACGGCATTTCCCCTTGGGGCGCAGTGAGGTATGATACCTGCTTATCCTTCAGTGGCAGCAAGTCCTTCGTGGACAAGGGCCACAACTGCTTCTTCTTTATTTTGTCTCAAGAGCCCAACACAGTGCTTTGTACCTTGAAGGCATTTCAGAAAACAAAAGTTTGATGAATGGATGGAATTATATGCCCCTCTTCTCTTTGTACTTACTAGGAAAAAAGGAAGAGACATTTTTTTCATAAAAGACATTCTGATCTTTGCAAATTTGCTCCCATTTTTCATTTACCCATAGAGAGAGGTTTGTATGGCTTGGTCCTCAAAGTGAGGACACAAAGCGTGACCACCATCTAGATCAAAACCCAAAATGAACCACCCCTTCCCAGAAATCCTCCAGCTCCCCCCGTCACAATCCCACCCTTCTCTCTAATGGCGATCACTAACCTGACACCGAACACTATAAGTAGTTTTTTCTAGTTTTGTACTATACATAAATGGAATTATCACTCCATATACATAATTTTTATATTCATGACATTTCCAAAATAAGGATAAAAAGCAGAGTTTATTGTTGTCTTATAATAAAAATATGCATGACATACAGTCTCTAGATTTCAAGCAGCAAACACTGACTTAATTTAAAGGACAGAAAGGCAACCCTGGTTTCCACTCCTGATGACACTGAATTAAAAAAAATTCTCATACTTTCTTATTTTTTAATGGTCATTCATTATATTGCTTAATTTCTGAGCATAGAAATTATACAATTCCTTCCACCTTGGACTTTTTCTTTCTTCATTTCTTTTTCTCTCAAGGAATTCTCTTCGTCTGTTCTGGGTGGTATCACTGAAATACCACGGACTAGGTAACATATAAAGAACAATTATTTCTCACAGTTCTGGGGTCCAAGAACTGTGGAAGTTCTGGGAATTCCAAGATCAAGTGCTAGACAATTTGGTGTCTAGTGCATCGACAAATGGCCATCTTTACCTGTCTTCACATAGCGAAAGGGGTGAGGAATTGTTCTAGGGTCTCCTTTATAATGGTATTAATCCCGTTCATGAAGATTTTGTCTTCTAGATTCAACCATCTCTCAAAGGACTCACCTCCTAATGCCATCACATTGGGAATTAGCTTTCAATGAATGAGAGTATACAAATATATTCAGACCCTTTCCTAGGTTCCTTTACCCATAGTTCATCTTACAGGGCTAGCTGATAATAAAAATATTAACAATTACTGACCACCTTCTTCTAATGGATCCCTTAATGTTTAAAAGTTCTTGGTGTACCCTGGTAGAGTGGTGGTGAAGTCCACAGTCTCTTGTGGACACAGTCCTCAGACATTGCAACGACCTAGGTTCATAGCCCCAGGCTGGGGAGAACAACCAAGATAAACAACTAAATTAAAATAAATAAAATGCTTCTTCCTCTTCTCTCTTCCTGCCTGTTTGTCTACTTACTGTCATTCTTGCCTGTACCTTTCCTTTAAAATAAAAGTCATCAAAAATAAAAGGCCTTAAATCGTCAGAAAACCCTGGAATTTGAGATGGTGTGGTAGTGAACCAGATTACCACGAAAACGGTTTGTTCAGAAGAATGAGAATCCTGAGCTCTGTAAACTTTTTGACAAGGTTTATCATGTTACCCTTGAATACCAGTGAATACCAGAGGGAAAGCAGAATCACAATGGAACGCTGAGCTGGAGAGTAAAACTAATCCACCAGATGACAGAATTATGATGCAAAAGGATTCTGACAGTCTGAAGTGATAGCCCCAAACTTGCTGAATTTAATGGAGATAAACATAAGTTTCCGCTGTCAGGATGAATAACCAGTGCCACACCTGCAGGATGAGCCAGGCTGACCAGCATCCACTCAGGTGTGGACAATTCCTAGGGGTTTCCGTTCACTGTAAAGACAACGCGGAGTGGCTCAGAACAAAAGAGTTCACGTTCCTCTTTTCTTCTGCCATGGTCAGAAGCATTTGGTGTATTTTATTTGGTTTTGAACATTATGTTTAAAAAGAAAGATGGCACAACTTGAGAGGGCTAAAGAAGAGTGAAAAGGACAGTATGTAATTGGGAAAACTTATCATATGAGGAATGGTTGGAGGGTCTGGTTGTCTAGTCAGAGATAGTCGCTGATTTTCTCACGTCCAAAGGCACATGACAGGCAGCACTGAGTGGAGCTACTAGTTAGTGTATGACTTGGAAAGGCACCTGTTCTTTTTGCAGGTTTTGAATGTGTTTGAACCAGTGGATTATAAAGTTCACTTCAGAAAAAAGCTATGAATTTTATAACCCATATGTAAACCAGAGCCGCATGTGATTCAGTCTCAAGCAGGGTCCTAGTCAAGAATAGTTTACTAAACAGATTTAATTACAAAATAAATTGCATTAAAATTAACTTTTTTCAAAATATACTATGCTTACCCCACATTCATTCTCATCTATCAGCTTGCTCTCTCCTCTGCTGGCTTATCCCCTCTAAAAAGTCCCCAGAAGTGAGCTAATATTGTCAAACACATCTGTTATGTCATTCTTCCACGTAGTGTTTCATTTAATTTTCCCAGGAATGATGCAAAAACATATAATTTTTATTACCACCATTTTGCGTGTGTGGGACAAAGCCTCCCAGAAGGAATTAGTTGCCCAAAGTCATAGCTGACAAGTGGAGTCTGGGAATTTGGCTGAGGTCTCCCTCTCCCCACTGTAGATGCTTCATAGAGCTTTGCTAGGTTTGTCTGTTTGCAAGGGAGGTATATCGAGTTCCATGTTTCCAGTCTGACTTTTCATCTGGAGACAGAAAAACAGGCCAACATTATGTGGGGTCTTTTTTTTTCTTACTAAGAAAACTTTTCCTTTGCTCTCTAGTTCGCTCTTCCACATCAAATTTCCTCTGCTTGAGGCCCAATGTGCACACCACTTTTCAGTTTCTCCAAGTAAAACACTGCAGAATGAGCCGATCCAAAGAGAAGCGACTCTAAGCAACCATCTTGCTTTTCCTTTAAACTGCTGCCAAGTCCAAATGCTCCACCTGCCCCTAGTTTAGTTCACTTATCTTTGATACCTACTGCTTGCTATCCAGTTTCACAAAGGAGACTCCAGAGCCAACGTGTGACACAAATGTTGCTTTCAGTAAATCACACCATTGAAGATAAAGTCACATGTAGGGCATTAAATCTCTATGTAGTAAAACAAAAACAAAAGCAAACAAACACAAAAGCAAACAAACACCAAAAAGTTAACCTATCTTTTAGCTTCTTTATGGAGGAGGGAGGTCAAGTCACTTTATCAAGATGAATGACAAAGTTCTGGGGAGAAAAGCTGACGTTCCCCTGGTTGGGTTTGAATCTAGAACTGAGCTGTGGCATTTTCCAGGAGACCGATCTCCACCAAGCAGGAAAGCAACTTCGAATCAGTATGGGGCGCTGATAATGATCTGGTAAGTTATTTCATCCATTGCTGTTGGTTACCTTCCAGAAGACCTCCACAGATACAACTCAGCCAATTTTAATTATGTAAACCCCTTTCCCTGGCTTTTGTTACTGACCCCAACATACTTCCATTGCTAGGAACTTATACTTTATTACCATCATGCCCCCATACTTAAAATTTTTCCTGAAGGTTTGAAAAACTGAGACAAGAGGAAAGAAGGAAGCCTGGGAATTTGATTACCTTTTAAATTTTCAGCAGGAAAGCCTGGCTGCTTACAGCCCACACTGGTGAGTAAGCAAACGGCTGAGAAAACCAGAACCTCCTTCCCCAAGTTCAGAGCCCCCCATCACTGACTAATTGATTAACCAAGGGTTCTTGAAGAGAATGATTTGATGAGGGTAATTTATAGAGATGGTATCTTTTGCCATCATTTGTCTTTGACAACACAGAAGAAAACTGCCTTCAACAGGACTTAGCCAACATGAGCAATGGCGGACGGAGCATCATCAGTTACAGCAGACTCTTCAATTTTGTACCTTTTCAGCCAGTCAAATATCCAATAACCACAAAGGGAGAAAAAAACACATCTTCACTCCCTATGTTTTAAACTTTTCCAACACTGGCTTATGAAAATATTTGGGGTAGTTCACTGCTCTGCTCTCTGTAGCATAAACATTTATTTAAATGGGGCTGTCTCTAGTAATGAAGAATGAAGGAAAAACAATGGTCTGATTTTGACAAATTAACTTGTGATTTGGAGAGTCAGTGAAGCAGGGAAGAGACATTCCTAACTATACTAATTAAATGAGCTTGCAACATTTATTTTAATGCAATGGAACCAGCCATATGAAGATGAACATTTTAATTTATTTTGCAGTGACATTATGAAAAATTTCACTGCTGCAGATTATCTACAAAAACAAATCTCATCAGCATCTAGGTTTGTGCAGGAAATTTCCATCTTTCACAGGAGCCTGACCTTCCCTGGTGGAAGTAAGTGCGAACGAGCTAAGTTACTTGAAAAGTTTTTCTGAAGGTTGTCTTTTCACTGAGGCTGGGCTTTATGTTCAAATGACTTCTGTGCCAAACACATCCATTTTTCATGGTACAGCGTAGATGAAAAATTCTGAATCCATTTTGTGGGGAATGCAAATATAGCTCATTAGTTCTAAAGCATTTTTCATGAAAGACTGCAGAGTATTTGCCGGCAGATGAGGCTGCATAGTTCCAGCCAAGAATGAACACCACATGTCCCGTTAATTGTTTTTTAAAGTTGTTCCTTTCCTCTCTGGCACCCAGTAGCTGTTGAAAATAGGAAACAATATGAAAAATGGAGAGGAGCCTGGCTTATTTTGACATTATTCTGCTCTTGCTGTCCTGTCTTTCTTTCTTTTCTTCCCCACCTCTCTACTAGATGCAGTCATATTCTGGAAGAAAAAGGCACAGAGTCATAGATGGTTGAAGCATTTTTGCAAATAGAGTGCCCATTTTCTGGAGCGTCTACTATCACCTAAGAGCAATGTCACGGGAGCCCTCTTCCTCCATGTCACAGGCCGGGCTGGCTGACTCAGCACCGGGCAGACAAAATGGTCTCCTTCCAAACAGCAGATAGGTGGACTGCTGGTTCCTGGCCACCATTACAGCCAGCTTTAAGGAAGTCACACAGTCCAGAGATGTCTTCCAGCCTGATGTTCCCATTGGAGCTCTGACAAAGAAGCACAAAGCAGTGCAGACTATCTCCCTTTCCAAGTCAAGGACAGGGCTGGGGGTGAGGGAAAGTTGCCACACTACTGTGGCCCACTGGCTGTTGCTCAAGGCCTGGTGAGCGAAAAACTCTTTAGCTCTGGAGACACTGTCCCCTCGCTCCCACCCCACCTATTGTTTTTCATCTGAGGGGACTACAGTGATCTGGTTGGACCAACTGGGTAGCATTCATTCCCATGTGGGGCCTCTGGCTATGACCTTGACCTCTTCCTATCCAACTCACCACACATCCTTGTGAGAGAGAAGAAACCCCAATCTTATGGAATTTGGTCCAGCTGTCTTTCAGTATAGACTCAGCACACACCTTGGGGTTTGCACTCACTAATGGAGTTGAGTTTTCCACTTTCCAATTCTTGGTCTGCCAGAGCCTGGCACCCCTGCTTCTGGTACCATAATCTGAGATCTTCCCTTGACCCATGTCACAGGAAGCAGCTGAGAAGGCTTTCCTTACCCAGTGTGTCTTCTGCCCTGGATGTTACAGCACTAGTGGCCACTGGCCTGGCAAACAGGCATGAGGAGCAGGATGGGGTGAGAGGGCCTAGTTGGGGCAGCAGGTCTGTTTCCTCCACCTGACTGCAGTAACCTGGGCAGCGTCTGAACCACGAGGGCTGCCTTGAGCAGCTATCTGAGCAGCCCCTTGTCTCCTGGAAAGCACAGTGCAGCTCGGAATCCGTCTAAGCAACAGGAGAGCCTTCCTCCGTCGTGTGGAAAGGATGACAAGGTCCTCTGAGAGGCTCAGCTTGCTGAAATTTCTTATGCTCTTTGGTAACTAGAGCAAGGCTCCTCATACTTCTTGCCCAAGTATTGCTTAGAAAAGTAACCATGTTACTGTTGTTTCTTCATTGCCTCCAGTTCAGCTCCTATCAGTTATCTGAGGAATGACTATTTTGTGTAAAAAGTCACTGTGCTCAATAGAATAAATACGTTTTCTCAGGGCAGGAAATAAAAGAGAATTACAAGCAAATCCATTGATCGGACAAATTATTCCCACTTCTCTCCTACCACCTCCTCACAATGCCAAATAAATCAGTTAAAGATTAGGAAGATTATAAATCACCGGGTAAGAAGGACCCATTTGGGGTTCTGATGGGGCTCAGCTGATAGCCCTATAGAGAATTCCTCAAGCATTCTATGAGATGATAGAATTAGGTTTCCTGGAATGAACATGATAAATTTGAATATGAGTCCCTAATAAACATCTTGGAAACTGACCATCTGCAGAGAGCCTTCTCCTCCTCCCCCTTTTTTAATGACCCTTACTTCAGAGTTCTGTACAAGCCAAAGACAGCCTGACACATGGCGGGAATTCTGTGAAATTACTAAGCTAGAAATAATCTTTGGGGGGAAAAAAAAGAGCAACTTGGATGACAGTAGGCCTTGGCTATAGGGACCGACCTCTTTGGAGGTTCCCATCTCCCCTTGAATGCCAAACTACTGGTTAATCATTCCTGAATCTGGAGGCAACAGCGTGGTGGCTCAGGCAGAACCTCAGAGCCATCTGTCTGCATTTGAGCCCAGCTCTCTTCCTTGCTAACTCTGTTCCCTTGTGTGGGTTCTACCCCATGTTCCAGCTTTCCCGTCAGTAAAATGGGGATGACAATCGTAGGGTCTTCTTCATAGAGTGGTGTTGAGGATTAATAGGTGAAGTTACACATTAAACAATCTCTCGAGAGACTGTAGCTATGGTATGGCTGAGTTTCTTTTGTCCAGATGACTTAGTGGAGACAATAAAATATAGATAAGAGACTGCAACATCTCAAGCAATTGAAACCTAGGAAGGAAACTTAATGGATCGTAGTTCACTTCTATTGCTCTCTAGATGTGGAGACTGTGAGATCTTATAGCCAATGTCAGGCTGGCACTCACCCAGGAATCCTCAGCATGCGGTAAAACCTACAGACGCACTCACATCCCGCCTAGGCAAGGAGACGTCACTGCTTGGTTGACAACTATTTACCCGAGCTCTGACTTGGCTTTCTTTTGTGTTTTTGCACAAGGGGTGTTTCTAATGTAGTTGGAAAGACAAAATATATATGAGAATTAATGCAAACATCATCTACTATATAAATAATACAGCATAGCATATATAGAATGATCACATGGGAGACAAAATGAAGGGTAGGGTCAGGCAGGTATCATTTTCACAAACTCCCAAGATGCTTAGCTTCATAGACTATGACTATAATAGCCGGGCCCTCAGTCCCACCTCTCCCGGGGAAGAGGTGCACTCCCCACAGTTTGGGGGGGAAAAATGAACTGTCTGGTCTTATTTGCATTTAGTCCAAATGACTCAACAATCCCTTTAGGTGATGTCAAGACAATACACATACGCTTTTAAAATTTTATTGAAGCAACATTGGTTATAACTTTATATATATTTCAGGCATGCAGTCTTATATATCAACATCTGTATAGACTACAATATGCTCCAAGACTATTTTTGATAAAATAAAAAGCGTTTCTTTTCTCAGAGGTAACGCTCCGAGCCCTTCTTCTTTCCCTCTGGGAGTGTTCAGATGTGTGCGGATGGAGGTGGGAGGTGGGCGAGGTAAGACCAAAGATCCTTGCACACATGAGGGCATCTTTCTCCTGGTCTCTAGGTTAATGATCCACAGCCACCTGGAAGCTGTTGCCCTGTTGGCAATGGCGGTTAAGTCCGCAGCTGGTGGAACTTCTCGCCTGCTGCTTCTGCCTGCATGGGGCTCTGCAGCAGCCCCGGCGCTGACCCGGGTCCACACTTCATCTTTGCCCACTGGGCAAAGTCCTGTCTGGAAAGCTTTCCCTGGTGAGACCCTGCTTGTGCGACATGGACTTGAGACTCAAACGTTAAGATCCCTGTTTCCATCTGCTTGGGCTGACATAGAAAAATACCAAACGCCACATGGCTTAAACAACAGAAATGTATTTCCCACAGTCTGGAGAATGGAAGTCACAGCTTTTTCTCACTGAGTGCAATAGAGATCTTTCTCCTTCCTCTTCTTTTTTTTTTTTTTTTTTTTTTTTTTTTTTTTTTTTTTCTTTTTTGTTTGTTTGCTTGTTTTTCAAATGGTCCTTTATTGCAGCATTTTCCTTTGCAGTTCTTAACTGGCTGGGCATTCCGCCGCACCACTGCTGATGTCATCTATGATGTCACAAGGGTGTGGCCATCAAGATTGCAGCCCACAGGCTGAGCAGTCCCAGGATCTCTTTAATGGTTGCAGATAGTTCTCTAGCTAAAGATCTGTATCGCATCTGTCAGGGAATGTTGACAATCTCATCAAAAGTGATTTTTCCATGTGCTTAATGTTTTTCTGCTTCTGCCTGTTACACGGTAGTTCCTTGGGGGCTTTGATGATGAGGGCAGAGCAGAAGGTACCACCTCAGCCTGGGCCTCTGTTCTGTATGGTCAGTTTCACCGTAATCCTCAGACCCTTCCAACCACCGGCTACCTTGGCGATGTCATCACCAACCTCTTTGGGGGACAAACTCAGGGGACCAATCTTGGGACCAGGGCAGATATGGCACGGACTTCCCCACCAGTGCACCTCAGATATATGACTTTGATCTCATTGGGGTCAAACTTAGGTGGCATGGTGGAGGCGGCTGGTGTCGGATGAATCCAGATTCGGGATGGCTGAAGAGAGTTGTCTCTTCTTCTTTTAAATTCAATAATTCTTTTAGATGGAGACCCTACCTTTATGCCCTCAATTAACCTTAAGTCTCTCTTAGGAGCTATGTCTCTGAAAGTCAGGGCTCCAACATGTGAACACAATTTGGTCCATAGCAGTTTCTCTGGTCACACTGTGAGGTCAAGTTTCCAAGAACTCTGAGAGGGAATCTTTTTTCAAGGCTTAAAGTGTGTAGATGAGACAGAGCCTCTTTGGGCCCTAGGTGTTGTCTGATTTAGAAAAATGATATATGTATGTGGCCTACAGATGAGGATGCTAAGATGACATTTCTAAGAGCAAAGCAGAGTGCTTGAGACTCATTGAGCACTCTGCGTTTTAATCTTGTAATGATGTTCTGTGTGATCCTGAAGTGATATGATTTCCCTTTGGACTTCTTCTCTAACCATGTAGTACTGTTGACCTGCTTCCTAAGGTGGTTGGGAGGAACCAGCAAAAGACATAATTGCAGAAGTCTTTTTTGCAAATATGATCATGTTTTTAGATGCTGTAAATAAAATAGTGCAGAAAATATGACTCCTTTCAAAAATCCATGACATCTGCAGAGTAAAGTCTGAGCTCTAATACCTGAAATCCCAATTCCTATGGTTTGCTCTGAGGGAAAATTACTCTTCCCATCTGGGAAGGGAGGGAAAGCTTGGGGGAAACTCTCCTAACTGAAGAGAAGTGGATTCTATGAAACTCGGACAACATAGAATACATTCTGCTCAATCCTCCAGTGACGTGTTTGTCAAAGAGAAGCAAATCCTTCAGGACATTCTCTTTAATATACTTTTAGTAAATGTTTTATTGTTTTGGTTTATGGGAATTAAGGGAATGAAGAATCTATACCGTATTTTTCAAAAGCAATATTTTTAGAATCACAAATTATATGGAAATTTTTATACCATGAAAATAAAAACAAAGATCAGAAGAACTAAATAGCATTTATATATGTCTCTACAGAGATATATATGTATATTAGCGAATTGAAATATAGCAAATACACATGAAAACACCCACATAAAAGAGATGCAAATTGTATTTTTGACACATTTTCAGCACAATCACCTAATACAATTTTCTTTTATAGGCAGCGGTAATAAATAGTGCAAATGTATATTTATAGTGTTTTTGACCAACGTGTTTGCTTTGAGTCAGAGGGAAAAGCTCCAGCGATTTTACTGTTGAAAATGCTTCTCATCTACCTGGACTCAGCTGCCAGTGGATCCGAAATGAGACCACCTTTTGGGTCTCAGAGTTTGGTACATGCTAGAAATAAGGATTTCAAACATACTTGAAAATCTAGACATCCTCAGTGGTCACTGGATGCTGCTGGGCTCTCTTCTCTCCCTGAGGCCGCTCTGGCCTCCTGTTCATCTCAAATGTTTTGAACTGGGCCATGAAGCTGCTGTTTTCTTCCCTCCCTGGATGGGACCATCAAACCCACACAATTCTTTGGAAAACATATTGTCCATAGGTATCAAATTTTAAACTTCCTATGTTCTTTGACCCAATGAATTTTCTAGGAAGTTCCTTTGGAGAAATCACCTGACATGCAGGCAGCCCTGAAGATATTGCATCAAGACTTTCACTCACTTACTGTGCTGCCCTAAAATTCACTTTTCCTGAGGGTTTTAATGTCAGAGAACAGCAATTATTTTACCATGTCAAAGGGATACAGTTCTCAGACAGGACACCAGTTACAACACCAGCAGAGAAATAGACTCACGGTAGCTATCTCTGAGTGGCTGGATTCGGGATGACTACTTTAATCTTCTTCTTTACACTTTTCTGCATTGTATTAATGCTCTAAAATGAACATACATTACCTTTATGATACTTTGATGACAAAGAAGTATTTTAAGAAAAAAGAAAAGAAAATTAAGGTGTCACAGTATTCATATCTGTTTATATCATGCCTTTCCTCTAAGATTACATACTCTTGCAACCTAGGGATGATGTCTTATTCTTCCGCAAATATTTCTGCCTTCAGAACACTGATTTTCATGGCCTGAGTATATCATCAGATTGTCTTTGTCATGACTGGGCCAGAATGGTGATGTGGTCTGCAGGGAATTAGACACCTATGTGCTCCCAGGCGATGCTCCTCTTCAGCATGTCTGAGAGTTAGAGTGACTTACCCTTAGCCCCAGACAGAAGAGTATTTCCATAGCTGATGAACTGAACCTCCAAGTTAAATGTTTTCCTTTAAGTGATTTATCTCTCCAGTGGGTCTGTCTTGTAGACTTTAGATCAAACAAGTGAACATGTCCTACATGCAGGTAAGAAGCAAGCCCAAGGGCTCAATTCTGGAAGTGGCAGCAGGAAGGTAGGAGTAAATCATGAGGTTCTGGGATCCTGGACCTTTAACTAATGAACCCTTGCCCTTGGAAGGGCTGCCTCAGGCCATGGGTATGGATATTGCCAAGGGAAGTCTGTGAATGAATTTTCCCTTAGAGCAGGGATGGGGAATCATCCCACAGAGGCAGATGAATGGGGATATCTGAGGATATGAGGTAGACCAAGGACTGGGAGAAGTCATCAGATTCACACCAGTCTGGTAGTGTTTGTTTTAGCAATAGTTTTCGAAGAAAATATTTGGACACTGGTGGTTAATTTTATAACAGAGGTTGAGTTGGTGAACTCTTTCTGACTGATGTCTTGAAGCCAGAGGGTTCCTGAGACAGCAAACTTGTCTAGATCCAAAGGCAAAGAAACTTCAGGGAAGCAAGAGACAGTGACTGTGTGTGACCCTTCACTCAATCGGCTCCCTTTGTTAGTCCACATCTGGGAAGGAAGCCTCATTAGGAGGCACTGAGCATTTCCTTCCTTTATATGTGCATCTCTCTCTCAGGCCTGAAAATGAGACCAACATCACCCCATCATGCTGCTGTGAACAGATATATTTAAATTTCCTTAAGCTTGGGTGACGTTCTCGGATGAGAAACTCTAAGTACCAAGAATTATTGTTATTACTATGTAGTTACTGCCTAGCATGCAGCGAATTACCCTGTCCTGCTGTGTAAAAGATGGATAGGGAAGGGGAAGTGGAGAAAAGAAGCATCGAGACGGTGAGAGGACCCAGAATGGAAGGTGCTGAAGAGGAACTGGGGCAGGGAGCATACTTGAATGAGCACATTCTTATGGTTGGAAACAGGAAATGGTTTCTTTCCATTCAGCAAACATAAGATACCATGCAGGTGCTAAGATTGGAGAGGCTGAAAGGCATGGATTAAAATCCCAATTCCATCATGTATTAACAATGTGCTTTACACAAGTTAATGAGCCTGTCTGGGTTTTGGTTTGTGGTATATGACACAGAGAAAGTTCTAAACAATAACGCCAATAATTATTTCTATTAGCATTAATGCTATTATGAAACTGAGGACCCATTGTCAATGATGTACAGGAGGACCTGGGATAAATCTGAAGCATTGTTTTCAAGGAGATTCAGGACAAATGGGAACCCACAGCCAGTGCAGAACCACTGAAAGGGGTCAAATGAGGTAAAAGCAGTCACTTCCCAGATTATCCCACTGGAGGGTCTCAATTCAACCTAAAAATAGTTGTTTAGAGCTAGTAATCCTGCTAATGAACTCTGGGTTTCTGTTCATAAAATAACAGTCACGAAGACATGTGACTGAGAAGTAAGGAGTCAGATCAATAGCCCATACTCATCTCTCCACCAAGAAATCCTGAAGTTATTCTGGAAACCATTGTTGTATCCTGTGTATCCTATTCTTCCTCAGGGCTTCAGGAGCAGATGTAAAACTGAATGGTCCTTAATGATATGTCACATGAAATCTTGGCTTCAAGCAAACCACAAAAGGCTGGGAAGACCTCTGTTTATACAGTCATCATACAAGCTTTACTAGACCTGGGAGTCCACTATAATAAGTACCAAGTGTGGTATTGCCCACAGACAACAAATGATAGAAGAGCTAAGACAAAGCAGTATCCAGGGAAAGATGACTAACAGTCCAAGGTGAGACATGACCAGAGAGGCAGTGCAATTGGAGTTCGGTTTCAGAGTCCTTTCAGCTTCTGTGGTCAGGAATGCACCACCACTTCTTAGAAGATCACCCGGCAACTTGGTATGAGAACCTCAGATGTAGACTGCAAATAAACACCCTCTCATCACACACACACACACACACACACACACACACACACACACACACAAATACATATACACTAGAGTGATGTCAAACCAAGATGAAAAATGACATTTAGTCTATAAAATCAAATTAGTGGTTACCAGAAAGGAACAGGGCAGGAAGGTGAAATTGGGTAAAAGGGGTCAATTACATGGTGAAGGATAGAACTGGACTCTTAGTGGTAAACTTAATGTATTATATACAGATGTTGATTTATAATGATGCACACCTGAAACCTATATCATGTTATAATGCAACGTTGCATCAATAAATTTAAAAATAAATAAAACGTGTTATGGAGAAAAAAATTGAAGTTTGTTCCACAAATGACTTGAGATTGATAGTTGGATTGTTTCCCACTCAATTATTTGAAGTGATCTGATGATTTGAGGACATGTACCTCAAAACCCTCCTACCCCCACGAATTGAGTAATAAGAATTAGTTTTTAAAAAATCAGACTTTAGCCTGAGGAAGAACCACAGTGTCAGAGTGGCAGGAACTAGGGGGATGTTGGATATAGGAGTTGCACCCTTGGCTTTTACTCCCCTCACTGCTTTTCTTTTGTTTGTCCCTGTTTTGGCTTACTCCTGAAGCAGTAAGACTTCCAGGGAAGAATACAGTTAAGTAGTTACTCATAGGAGCAGTAATTGATATCCTTTCCATCTTACCTCTTAAAGGCTCAAGAATTATTTCTCAACCTCCTTTCTATTAAATGAATAAAACAAAACAAAATAATTTTTTAAAGAATAAAAAATGCCCCACAAAATATAACAGTCTGTGAGATGCCAAGCAAGTTAAATTCCCTTAGTGTGTTTTATCGATTATTTTCTACTTCAGGGACACAAGGTAACTCAGAAAACTGAGAAACACATGGGACTCTAGACAAAGGATCAGATCCATCTCCTGCATGCACGAATTCTGTTTGAAAGGAGGCCATTTTGAAATCTGCTGCTTGTCACCATTCCAGAACTTCCATGAATTAACTTAGATTTAGAAAATAAAACAAGCCACCTTCTCTGTATGTACAATTTCACTGGGATACCAAGTTGGGTTAGAGGAGTGTGAACATTCAGTCCCATTTATGGTGCAGGATTTTGGGAGCAGGATAAATATGCTTGTATCACCCCACCTACTTCCTAGACAAGGAGGGTGGAGGAAGCTAAATGAAGCCCCAATAGTGTATGTGCAAAGATACTGGGCTACTGTGAGTCCCTAAAATAACAAAAGAATGATTGTGTCCTCTGCTGGACTATAAGTTTTCAACAGATGACCCAGCTTGCATCTTTCAAGCAGGAGTGAAACATACAATGTGCTTATGACAGGAGCAAAAGCTTTTGTTTTTTGGGGATTATAGTCTATGCTGTCTTACATTGCAGATTGTGACCAACCTGATATGTTCTCTCCCTCCTGCTCCTTTTCTTGGTTGGCTTCAAGGAAATGCACTTCCAAGTTTGAGAATGCATCTTGTCTGATTAATGATGTGTACACAGAGATTTCGGTCTCATCTTCCTTCTCCTGGTCTTTTTATTCAGTTGTTTGCCGTGCTACAACCCCGCGGATAGATGGTTCTGCCGTGATAAATGTAAAGTTTGCATAAGCCATGTAACAGCAGGACAGCCTATTATCACTGTACATTTTCCATGGCTGTGCAAACCTCTGTAGGCTATTTTATTGCTAATAGATCCACAGAGAAACAGTAGTGATTTTACGACTCTTTTTAAAATGGAAATTCATGTTTGAGAAATACAACTGGGAGGAAACAGATGTAAACCACTTAAGCATTTGCAGAAAATTGAGATGCACACTCTTATTTACAGACCTACATAGCCTCCATCGCTTTATTTTCAAAATTAAAATAAGCAATCTGTTTACCATGGGAAATGAGGAACTGTAAACTTGTTGTTTTTCCTTTTACACGGCAATGGCCGCCATCGTTGGGTTTAATGGCAGAACTGAAGCAGGATGGCAATTTTTTTCCCCTTAGATTTTATTGTCTATAACATATTCCCTCTGTAAGCGGTGTGAGAGGTAGGCAAGTGGGAAAGATTTTAGTGTAACTGTATGTCTGAACTCACATTATGCTTTAACAGCTAAAATGATTACCAGACACATTAGAAGGATTTTAACCAAGTATTCAGTATTACCTGTAAATTGCTGAAAATATTAGAAGTCAGCCAACCTCTACAAGATGTTTTTTATATATTCAAACACAAAAGCACAGAGCATCCAAAGATATTTATTCTATATTTGCCTCATCCCAACCTTCTCATATCTTAAGGAATGGTGACAAAACTCACAATTTGGAGAGGAGATAATAAACTCAACAGAACAGCATATCAATGAGATATCTGTCTGTGCACTGGGTTCATTAGAGTAAGCTCCTTATGGCATGTGGAGGAGCCTCTCATTTTTGCTTATTTTTTTCCAGTTTGGAAATACATTTTAAATGGTAATAACATATAAATAAAATAAAATTTATGATTTTAAGCATTTCCAAGCATACAATTCAGCAGCGCTAGTACATTCACATTGCCGTGTAATCACCAACTTCCGTTGGCAGAGCTGTTTCATTTTCCCAAACAGAAACTATCCCCATTCAACACCAACTCCCCGTTCTCCCCTCTCCAAAGCCTCTGGTAACCTCTTTTACTTTCTGTCACTATGAATTTGACTATTCTAGATACCTTCTATAAATGGAGTCGTATTGATTCTTTTGTGACTGACTTCCTTCATGTAGTATTAGTTCTTCAAGGTTAGGCAATGGTGTAGTATATGTGAGATTTTCCTCCCTTTTTAAGGCTGAATAGTACTTCCTTGTACGTCTATGCCATATGCTGTTTGTCCACTCACCTGCTGATGTTTATCTTGTTTCAATATTGAGTATTCCAAGCCCCACAGGGATGGAGGTGCCTGCCTATTCCTGAACACTGCAAAGCAGGCACAAAAAGCTGAGAAGAATGAGAACTGCCTGGGATCAGATCTTCAAAGTGTGGCAGGGAGGCCTCCTGTGCACTGTTCTGATCTTTGTATTATCACTGGTCATGTGAATCTTTTGCTTTCATCCTAGATATTTGTCTTAAGCATGAAAGAAGGCTAAACTAGACCCTCTTAGAAAATGAAATTCTTTTCAGAGACAAGATATCATGGACTTTGGCCCCAGGTCGAATAATAGAACATGTTCTCTATGCACCTTTGCAACTTTAGTGCCTCTCCAATGCCACTTACTTTCAACCTTTCTGAAGAGAGGCATCAGGGAGACTTCCTGATCACAGCCATTGAGTCACATCTAAGGAGGCACAGCCACAGCTCTGAACTCATCCTTCCCTAGAGAAAAGCTCACTGTTTGAAGATGGCATTAAGTGCATTCACCAACTATTTGCCATGTGCACTACTCTTTTATCCTAGAGGAATTAAATGACTGCCTTCTATTTGCCTTGTTATTGAATGGTGATTTTACATATAAGACCCTCTGTTTAAAGCCTTTTGGATTGATTGCTATTGCTGTCGCCACAATTCCAAGGGCCCACTCATGTTCCCTGCATTGCTGGGTGTCATCATTGACAAAGGAGGGTATTTCACAGTATTGTTAAATGAATTTCTGTCAATGTGTTATCTAATAATTAAATAACATTCAGGATGTGTCTAAATATCTCTGACGTTTTGCAAGAGAGAAGGGATGCTTGTCTAGAGGAAATCTTATTAGTGGAGAGGTTCTTTGGCACTATATATGTATGTGGCATCCAACCTTTGGCAAAAAGTCAAATTCTTGCAAGTCAGTAGATGATGAAACCCTGGTTGCTAATTCTCCACCTTAAGGTACACAGAGAGAAACAGAAGACCTCCAGCTGCGTCCAGTCGTGAACTGGAAGTGTTCTCTTGCCACAATCTTGAGTTTCCCAAGCACTGGGTCACAATGGCAAGCTGCGCACACAGGTTCACACAGGTACTGAGGGAAGCCTTAGTACTGAGAACTTCATGGTTCTAAGCAAATGACAGAAGGGTTGCTCAGTGGGTGATTTTATGTCTCCACTATTTTTCTGAGAAATTCTCAAATTTTGAAT
Organism: Solenodon paradoxus; assembly: GCA_004363575.1. Lineage (NCBI taxonomy): Eukaryota > Metazoa > Chordata > Mammalia > Eulipotyphla > Solenodontidae > Solenodon > Solenodon paradoxus. The sequence goes on from RJWH01000243.1 coordinate 850,101, forward strand.
TCTCATTCAGAGTCACTCTGTAGAATAAGGTCCTATATTGCCATAAGCCATCTTCTCTAGATGACTGTTCAACACCATCTTTTAGTATCACAGCAAAATCATTTTCACCTCTACTCTGTTGTTCTCCTTGGCAAGAATTATAATACTTTTTTCATCTTGGTACATTACCAGTGATGTTCTAGCATCCCAGCAAATATTTAGAAACTCTTAAGAGCTGGTGTGCAAAGATTCTAACTGTCTGACTTATCCCTAAACCAGGTGTCTCACACACACACACACACACACACACACACACACACACACACACACACAGAGCAAGCAGTTACAGCTTGGATGGCAGGATACAAATGCTGGATACTTTATGTGACTGCTCTTCTTTCTTAGCTCTGGCTCTTTACCTGATCAGGAACTTCAGAGCTTCTTCTCTCCAGCCTAGAGGAAGTTCACAAGAAGTATGTTCAGAACTGTTCAATCCCCTACAGGCCTGTGTCCTATCATTTATTTATTTTTTTCTTGTTTTAATAAAATTGCAGCAGTATTTTCACTCCATTTTGCACACAAGTTCTTTTGACCCTGCTGACCCAGCATCTCTTATAGTGCATATGCTTTATACTCTTACAGATGGATTTTAAATACTTGGCTCATAGACCCCCTTTTAATGATTTCTCTTCCAATTTCTTTTTCCCAGAATTCTTCCATTTTTATATGTACATGACTGTATCCATTAAAGGTGACAATTTCTGAAATGGACTTCTCAAGAACTGGGCCACTCTGTCCTTTTATATTTCCTCAAGAAGCACAAACATTCACCAATGTGGCACTTCCATTTGTGAGTTTTCAATCACTGCATTCTTTTACATAGGGCTGATGTTCAGGTAGGGCTCAATGAATTAATGGGTGAGGCTGCACCTGTGTCTCCCCACATATCTACACTGGACATTTAATTGTCTGTCTTCCCATACAGACCCGCAAGAAAAGCCTTATATAAGCCTATGTGACATGAAATAATAATCTCACTTTTTCAATCCCACTCTGACGTTAAAGTGCTTTCCACTTGTTTTTATCTCTTCGCATTCTCATAGGCTTCATCTTCCACTTTGTGTCTAGGCTCTTAATTTGTTGTGGGTTTACGAATATTTTGTGATTGGATGTATTAGCAATGTTGTCTAAGTCCTCCATCTAAGAGAAACCATGGTGCCCACAGTCCCTGAAGGATAAAGATTGGCAGGTGTGTTGGTTTGTTCTATTTTAGGAGGCTTAGTGCCCCTGGCCACAACTGATTGGGTCCACAGCCATCACATGACCCAAGAGTAGCTAATCCTGACTCATGCTTTTTAGTTAGCTCTAAACTGAAAAAGATAAGCTGGGTTATGAGATTTTCCAGTAGAAATTTGAACTAAGAAAATACAGAGGGAATAGGAGAGGGGAGTAGTTAGGAGTATAATGTGAAAGCATATTCTGAGTCAGCTCTGACCCTCGTACTATCTGGAGATCACAATGGAGAAGAGATTGTGAGTCAAAGAAAGAGAAGTAAACGATAAGAGAAGAATTGAGCCACATCTCAGGAAAAAGTAAAGAGTGAAGAGATCCCCAACATTCACACGGCCTCTCAAACAAAACCTTCATACTTCCTCGCTGTTATTTCATTCCAGAAGTTCTCCATACCCGGCTTCTCTTTGCTTGTCCATGGACTGCAGGCAAAGTGGCTGTATCTTCTGAAGCAGACCCTTGCTGGACTCATCTAATGCTTCTGTGTCTTCTCCACTGAGGTCCTCTCCTGAAGTGCCCTTGCCCTTCACACTTTTATTAGCATCTTGACCATCATTTTCTTTTATTCCTCCAACGTCTCCTTTAAAACTTTGCCTTCAACTTTTGACTATTCACTCCTCCATCTGCCTCCTTGGAGTAGAGGCGAACACTCGGTTATGTGTCTCCTCTGAGCTCTGGAGGCTGCCAAGCAAGAACCACCTCCTCATCTTGGTTACAATCTTACAAGCATACATGCATTTGTGTGCCTTCATGCCAAGGTTGAACACAGCCTCTAGTACTCTGCTTTCTCCACACCTCAAACACTCTTCCTGTTAAGCGTTGTGTCGGGTAATTTTCAGTATTTTTTTTGTTAGCAATTTTATTTGTGCATAAACTTGGGAGCCATAATTGTTTGCTCTTTAAATCCTCCCCATGCTCTCATTATTCCTGCCTACTTCATTCTCAGTCTTGCAATGGCCTGCACATTCCCTCATGCTAATATTAATGCTACCATTTCTTGAGAATTACCTAAAAATCAAGCATTTATCATCTCAATTCTTAAAGTAATGTGTGAGAAACTTTTGTTGATCCCATTTTGTAGATGAGGAAACTGAGTCATAACGAAATCAACTTGCTGAAAATCCCAGCCTAGTGACTGGGGGACAGGGGTTGAATCCAGGCAGTCTGACTCCAGAGCACATTAACTGCTAGACCCCAGCTTGCTCCCTCCTTAGTGGTCACCTGAGTCCATGACTTCATTCTTGAAGAAAATGGATAGAGTGCTTGACCTTGACCTGCTAAATGGAGTTGTGATGCAGTTCTCCCAACTTTCCTGACACAATTGTTTTTTCCCTTATGATGGTATCCAAGACAAAGTCACTCTATCTGCTGATGATGTTCAGGGACTGAATGACTAGACAGGCAATCCTTGGTTTCATTCCACCTAACAGCTAATTTGAGGGTTGGCAGGATGGGCACATGGTCTTCTCAGGTCAGGAGCATTCTCACCACAGGTTCTCCCTCCTGTTTCACTCTAGTGTTCACAGAAGCTTCTAGGATTCCTTTCTAGCCTCTTCTCCTATAGCTCTTCTGAAAGACAAATGAAAGCAGGCAATAAGCTCCAGCTTTTCCTCCATCCTCGCTTCTCTCGGACATTACTCTCATAATCAGGAACGTCAGCTCTGTCTTCCTTCATTTTCCACTTAACTTGCCCCACATGTCACTGTGGTGCGTCTGACCCAAACAAAGAGAAAGGTGTCTACAACCCTGAATCTCCAAATTCATACAGATTCATTCTGGTCACTATTAATATTATGCAATATTCCCCTCTTTTCTTTTTTTCCCTTCCCGCTGTGGGTTTTGCCCGACATTCACACACTCTCTATCTCCTGGGTTACTGTTCATCCACCAGCTCCTCACAGATACATAACTTCATTGAAAATATCTTGAATTTCACAGCACCCTGTGAAATGGAGAGAGAGGGTACTTCTCTCCACAGTAGACGCTTTCCAGGTGATTCACTTCCAATTTACTCAACATGGCAGCTTTCTTCTTTTCCAGGAAGTCTTCTGGATCATCTTCTTCACTCATGGACCTTTCTCTGAATTCGCAGCATCTACTTTCTGGCTGCCACATTCTGCCAGTCATTCATACTTGGTGACATTTCTCACATTACTGTCATGCATTGTTATTAATGCTTCATATTTTTATGCTTTTGTCTCCTCAACTAAATTTTAAGCTCCCTGAAGCGGTTTATGCTTCTAGATATTCTTCATATTGCCTTGATTTCAATACACTTGTTATTTGATTTAAGCCCTGGTTAGATAGCAAAATACATTTTATTGAGTGCCCAAAGCAAGAAGTTAGGCGAACCATTTTGAAATTCTTTGAATTCTAATTAATCACTTTCCCTTTGTCAATTGGTATTCTATTTTGAAATTGGTGAACAAAGGAGCTAATAGCAAGCAAAGCATCCTCTGGTTCTGATAAGGAAATACATTTTCAGTATGATGCTAGATGATCTGAAAATAAAAATAATTTAATTATAAAAATATAAAACAAGTTATTTTATGGGCAAAAGCATTATTTACTAATAAATATGGAACACTTAGTATAGAGGAGGCAGGTTCTCAGTGCTTTACAAATCTGATATAATTAAGTGCTGATAAGTGTTGGTGTAGTACCTGGCACAGGTACACATTAATTGAATTAATGAATTCAGTTAGTAGTAGCAGGGCAGTGAATATGGTGAATAGAAGATGATGCCCTGTGCAGTTTACAACTAGGGAGAGAATGTGCTTATTATGTCAATGTCAACCTAAATATTCCAGGGCATGGACCACTGCATTCTGCTTTATGCACCCATCTCATAAACATGTCCATTTCTGAGAAACAGATCACCTCTTGGTGTGTTGACAAAGTCAAATTTCTGACCTTAAGAGAAAAAGGCCAAACTTTGACCATGGAAGATTCACCAAGTTAGTGAAGTTTTTTATTCTGACTTCTGATTGTGGTAAAGTTTATCTGTAATGGGTTTATTATAATCCATTGTGTGAATTGAGCATAGTTTATGTTGCCATTTCCCTGTTCTTAGACATCTAGACTTATCCTTTCTACCCCCATTTTTATAAATCACACTACAGAGGATATGATCATGTATAAATGATTTTTGTTTTCTTTTCTTTTGTTTACACTGTGGAACTCTTTTCAAAGAAGCTAAGTGATGCTAGAATCATGTCTATTAGCAAGTTCACCAGTCTGCCCTCCAAGGACTCTGTGGAATGAAGCTGGCTTTCTTTTTCTTCTACCTGGTCCCCAAAGTAGTACACCTGGAGGGGTAAGTGGGATTAAAGGGGTTAGATGGGAGCTAGGGTTGAACAGACAGGGTATTTAGAAACATTCCCCCAGGGTGCACACTGAGTCACTGCTGACACATTGACAGAATATGTCTCATCTCCTAACTCATTGTCTTTGACTCTAATCACCAGAGCCAGCATTGCACAGCCGTGTTTTGAAGTCGTCGCCTTCAACAGCCGTGTCTTAAGGGGATGCACGTGGAACAATCAAGACTATCGCGAATGTAAGTTAAGGTTATTGCTTCCCGCCGCCCACATTCCACTCGCAGGCTGATTAGTACACTGAAGAGCTCTCACTGACATTTCGTGGTTTAACATAAAGATTTCTTGTGCATAGCTCAGGAAAGAGAGACAGATTTTCAAACAGCTGTCTAATATCTCTGTCAACATAGAAATTAAATAGATTTAGGAACTTCAGAAAAACATACGCACATTTAATACCCAGTAATGATCAATTCCAATTTCCAGTTGCAGAAATAGGAATTGTTTTCAATGTGTTCTATGGGTTATTCCAAATAAACATCTGGCATCATTTTATTTCTTTTTAATCATTTGAATGGTGATATTATAGGTCTATCTATTTATTTGTCCAGCTATAGAACTGATGATAATAGGAAGATATTGTAATGAATTGACAGCACCATCAATTTTCAAATGAGAGCATTACATTGTTTTAAAGCAACCATTTTCACTTTCAGCATATATCAACTTTGGATTAAAAACCTTCTCTAAACTTGTTAGCAGCAATTTTGTTTTCATTATCAGTGATAATGAAAGGCAGAAGAACTACTTTGCCTTCAGGGTCAGAAATGGGTCTGTGTTTGAAGATCTACCCTTTGCTTTCCATATTGCATGGAGAGAGAGCACCCCACACACAATCCAGAACTCCTTATTCTGGGGTGATGTTCTTTCATAGTCTCAACCAGTCAGAAAACAATTCTCATATAGGCATCATGTGCACAGGGGAGGAGGTGGTTCAGTTGATGGGATTCAAATCCCAGTTCTGCTCCTTTCTAACCTTATGACAGTGGTCAACAGAATTCACCTCTATGAGTCCCAAGTTCTTCCTTTTTAGTGTACATTTATAATAATCTAAAATTAGATGAAATAATGTATATAGAGCATCTCAAACTGTACACAGGAGGTGCTTAATAGCTAGTCTTATCATGAGGTCAAATCTAAAGCCCTCAGCATAAACCGACATGGGACTGACCTTGGGAAAATGAGCTGAATGGAATTGGTCTGTGTTCTTGCAAAGATAACCCAGAGTAATAATAGTATGAGTGGAATTAAATTAACTTGGGTCTAGAAGCCCAACCCCTTCTTTTTCAAAGAACAGAGTGGTTCATCCCCTGTTCAAGAAGAAAACATGTGAATTCAGCCAACAGGCTCAGGGCTCTGCTGAGAGTAATAGAAACTAATCGAAATTATAGATCATTTTAATAAGAGGTCACTTTGGAACCCAAAGGACAATGAAGTTATAGTTGATTTAGGTTAGTCTGAGGACTGCGAAGAAAACATGCCTTCGGTCTTTAAGTCCTATAGCTTCCTTTGGGTAATTATAAAGAAATATGGATGTGCATACAGTTATAGCTCTCTGCAATCTGCCATGGATGCAGATGTGCTTCTGGGCCTAGTGGGGCCAGTCCTACATTCAATACAAGCTCTATATAATGTGTTTTTTTACTGCATTTGATGCCCTGTCCATTACATGAGAGCTCTAACCACATTCCTTAGCATTGGATAATATTCCAGATGCCATTTTATTTTTTATCCAAATGTAATCTCTAGAAGCAGCAGTTCTGATTTCTGTACTCAAATGCAAGACAGTAGGGGGACAAACTGCTTTGGATTCCAATCCTGGCTCTAGCACATCCTAATCATGGGAGCCGTCCCCTCATCTGAGAAATGAGGACAATTGTGGTAAGTGCCCCATGAGAAAGAAGGAAAACAAGCTAATACCCTGTGATATTTCATCCGTGCTTGGCACAAAACAAATACCCTCGGAAATGGTGGGGTAAATGATAGCTACTCTACTCATAGATGGGTTATATGGGTTCTAATCAAAGGGATAGTAAGCAATTAATTTTAGCTAAGTTAGAGTTGCTTTAGGTTGAAGCTTCCCCAGGTACATCAAAAGTCTTTGAAAGAGTCATAGAAATAATTTGGCCCAAATATCTGAAACCCAAAGTAACTAGGAAAAGTTCAAAGGTCATATGTTCCTACATTTGCCTCCCTTTTGTCTGATTTTCAAAAGAAGCAATATATTTAGGGTGGAAAATTTTGACTTGGTGAGGCTGCTAAAATGCAAAAAATGCCAAGGAGTGGTTTTCTTTTAAAAAAGATGATAAAAGTTATGATGAAAGAGTATATGATAAGTTTATGCTAGTCTGAAGAAGCAGGAAATGAACATTTGTGTATCCACATCCCGCTCAATAAAATATTACCGGTGACCCTGATTCTTCCTGGAACCCACCCACTGCCCCCAGGTAATACTATTCTGAGTTTTGTTCATCACTTTTCTGTGTTACCTAAAGTTTTCTACCTATGCCTGAAGATGTATTTTTAAATTTGCTGCCATCGTGCTCTTTTTGCTCAACAATTATAACTGTGAGATTCACCAGGTTGTCTGTGGCACAATTTATTCTCCTTCATTGCTCTAGTCCTTGACACAAACATACCACAGTTTTTATCCAATCTGTAGTTCATGCCTTCTGTTGTTTCTAGTTCTTTACTCTTATGAACATCATAGTGTCTCCTCTAACTAGAAAGAAATGCTTTTACTGGGCTTCTTTAGACAAAAGATTTTAGAATTTTACTAAATTGCATACCTATTTAGATGATCATGTGTTTTTTCTCATTGAATCTCTTAAAGAGCTGACTCAAAGTAATTTTTAATAATAATTTGGCTATCTCTTTTGTTTACAAAGCTATACTCATTTTAAGATATTGAGATTACTTCTCCTTCTGTGATTATTGCATATTGTACCCACCCCCTGAGTTCTAATGCCCTTAAGTAAGAACTTTTTCTAATATTGAACTAACAGTACGTTTCTGGAATAAACCCTACTTAGTCTCTTATTTGCTGCTGAATTTGCTTTACTTTTATTTTATTTTAATTTGTATTAATATATTACATATAGTATAAATATATTTGACATACTATTATATATCTAACTTTTAATTTTTTATCTTTTTTTAGTATTTTTGAATTGCGATCCATCTCTATCAAGATTTGATATCAAGTTTGTAACAGCTTTATGAAATGATTTAGAATGTATTTGTCTCCCTCTTTTCTTTCTAATTCTTGAGAAGATCTTGTATAAGATGATAATCATCTATGACTTACAAATATAGTGGACCTGGAATTTTCATTGTGACATTTTAAAACACCCAGATTTTCTACTTTATCAAAAGCACCTTTGTTCAATTGTATTTTTCTAGAAATTTGTCCACATGTATTTTCAAATGTATTGGCACAAAATTGCCTAAAATATTTTCTTAGTGTCTGTTGTATCTAATTGCATCTTTTCTCACTCTCACATTGTTAATTTGGACTGTCTCTCTCTTTACTTGAGATCACTCTGACCGAGGTTTAACCATAATATTGCTCTTTGTGAAGAACCACTTTTTTTAACTCAGTCCTCTTCACAGTATTGTTGTTCTTAGTTTGTTAATTGTTCTTAATATTTCCTTTCTTCTACATGAGTTTATATCTTAGGTCAATTATTTTCATTCTTCTTTCTAATATAAGTGTCTTACTCTGTGAAAGTACCCCTTTCACTTCATCTCAGGAAATTTTAAAAAATTAAACTTTTGAGTTGATTAGATTCACATGCTGTTGCAAGAAATAATAGAGATATCTTCTACCCTTTGCCCCGTTTTCTACAAATGGTAATAATATATCATAAAACATTAGGACAATATCACAACCAGAATATGGATATTGATACAACCAAGACACAGCATTTCCATTGCTGCAAAGATCCCTCAGGTGTCCCTTTTGTACCTGTTGTCATTCTCCTCCTGCCTTCCCCTTTCCTTCATGACTGACTAATCTATTGTCTATTTCTAAAATGTTGTCCTTTCAAGAAAAATGCCAGAATAGAACCATACACATGTAATCCTGAGAGGATTTGGTCTTTTCATTAATCACAGCCCTCTGAAGATGCATCTAGGCAATCATGTATCAATAATAAAAGAAAATTGCTGCAAACTGTTCCATTGGGTGGTTGTTCATTCGCCCAATGAATGTTTTGGGTGATATTTTGGGTTTTTCTAGCTTTTAGCTGTTACCAATAAAGCTGATATGAAGATTTTTGCTTTTATGTGAACCTTGGTTTTCATTTCTCTGGGATAAATGCCCAGGAGGGCAACTAAGATCTGCTTAGGTGCTTGTTTAGTTTTTTAAGATTGCTACACAGTTTTCCAGAGAAGTTGTACATTTTCCATTTCCTTCACCAATGGTATGAGTGATCCAATTCCTCTGCATCTCGCCAGCATTTGATGTTATTGCTAATTTTTATTTTAGCCATTCTGATGTATTTGTGGTTATATCTCATTGATTTTAATTTGAGTTTCCCTGAAGGAATGATGATGAACATCTCATATGCTTAATTTCTATCAATATGTCCTTCAACGAAGTATTCTTAATGTATAATTGATTATTTAATTTATGTTGAATTGTGTGTGTTCTTTATATATTCTAGATATTCATTCTTCATACCACAAGTTTAACTGATTAACATTTCCCCTAATTTTTTTTTCATGTTAAGTATTTTCTCATTTCCACCAAGAAACAGGCATAACATGGGCTATTTTAAAGTACATTCTCCAAATGTTTAAAATAAATGGCTTTTTAGGAATTATCTTTTTTTTTGTAATTTACTTGTAATTTGATATAATAGCAGCAGTGAATGTGAATTGACCTACCAATTATTCAAAATTTGTTGACATTTGCTTTTGGCTTATAATGTGATCAGCTTTCATAAATGTTTTCTGTGTGCTTAAAAATAATCTCCACTCTGGTTATTAGGAATAGTGTTTATGAATGTCCACTAGATTAAGCTTGTGATACTGACTTCTATATTCTTTATTTTTTTCTCAATTTATCAGTCACTAAATATCTTAATGATGGTCTATTTTTCTGTTTCTTTACATATCCTGTCAATTCTTGTTTTATATATTTTGAAGCTTTGTTTAAGAACCTACTAGTCTTTGGTTAATTAAATCTTTGAAAATATGTACTGATACTCATTATCTACAGTAATGCCTTTTATTTAAGATCTATTCTCTCTTATTATTATATCAACTTGAGCTATATCTATCTGTTGTGACAAGTTTTTTCTCAAATTTCTTCTCCCTATCTTTTGGATAACAGAATCTTACCTCCTGTCTTTTGCTACAGACATGATTTCCAAGAGTAAAATCTGTATTTTCAGCCTCCTTTGCAGCTAGGAGTGGCCATGTGACTAAGTTCTGATCAATGAGATGAAAATAAAAGTGGTAACAACTTCTTAAGATCCTCCTTAAAGGGTAGTGCAGGATATACCATTTCCTCTTCATCCTTCCTTCATCCTGCCTCCTGGAATGCAGATGTTCCCTGTGGGCCTGTGGTTTAGGCCAAACATTGTGGACCCATAAAATAGAAAGAGCCTAAACAAGACTCTGATACCAGACAGAATTGTGGACACCACCTTTGAGGGAAGAAAAAATAAACTTCTATCTTGTTTAAGCCAGTGTTATTTAGAGTTTTCTGTTACATGCAATCAAATTTAGCCCCAATAACCTGATACATCCTTATTTTTCTTTTGCTTTGAAGTTCCCTCCTATTTTATAAATATTAATTACAATCACTGTTTGGCTTATTTGTTTTTGTTTTAGTTGTTTTGTTTATGTTTCAGGCTGTCGTGTGCTCTCTTAGTTTGAGTCTGATTTGAAGAACTTAGTGTTTTAACTAGAAAATTTCATCCATTTCCATTAAGTGTGATTATTAATGTATTTGGATTCATTATGGTATATTTTATTTTGTGATTTCTATTTGCCCTACTTTTTCTATACTTCTTTCCTTCATTTAGATTTAACATCCCCACTTTGCTCCACTTACTCCCCCCTGCTAGCTTGTATCATCTATTTTATTCTTTCCCTGTTTAACTTAGAAATGCTATTACGTCTACTTAAATAATACCTGAGTAGTGTCAGGGAGACCACATCAATTCAATGTGTAATCATGAATTTGTTGATACTGATAAAATTTGAAGATTCTTTCAGAAAAGCACATTATAGTATTATTTTCCTTCATGGGAGAATTGCATAGGTTCTGTCCCATTGATAAAAACATTAAGTCCACAGCTGGCTTTCGTCTCAGAGTCAGTCCTAAGTTTCTCAAACTTTCTCAACATAAGAACACATTTGATTACTATTCCCTCAGAAACCCCATGTTTTGAAAGAATGACTATGTAGCATTTTCTGTATGGGTTCATTTATATTTTAACTCAGTCCTCTGGAGTTTTAAGACCACTTCACATGAAAATCTTATTGTAAGATAAAATAAAATAAAAAATGATCAGAACTTTTGATTAGCACAAGATTCGCTAAGTGCTTATGAAATTCCACCAGGACCACACAAATAAGCTTCTTTTTTTGCATGAAAATAAATGCTTAACACATTTTCCCATACTCTCATTTCAAGGTCAATCCTCTTGGCCCTGCAAATCTGCAACATTATCCTCACTATACAGAGAAAAGGACACTCCCAGAGACATGAACATCTTGTATAACTCACTCCCTTTGAAGCTTTTTTTCTCTGATCATGGTTTCAGGAAAGTCAGTAGCACTATTTGAAGTTAACTGGCCCACCCTCTCTCCCATCAGAGCTTCTTCACCAATCTGCTCATTTATCTCAGATACTAGACAGCCTCTGAGAATACTCAACAGCAAAATCACCACCAGTCTTCAGATTAAGCTTCAGCTGGTCCTTCATGGATGGAGGGTCAGCTTTCCATTCTGTTCAGTTAATGAATCAGGCAGAAAGTGCTGGTCCCAGAATTCTCCATGGGGTGCCAGGCCTCTCCAGTGTCACTGCTCATGTTAGATAGCCCCAGGATGTCTATTAGACACTGGACCATCTTTCCTGCCTTCCTCAAATACAGTCCAAATACAACAAATTTTCCAGCAATGTTTGAAGCCTAACATTCTTGACAAAAGCAGAAATTAGGCAAACAAAAGGCTCACTAAGAGTTTAAAATGAGTTTCCCTTGGGCTTCCTATTGAATTCTGTTTCAAGTGTATCTTATCACTGACATTTTTAACCTTTAAAATTAGCTATATAGGTCTACTATATATCCTGTTAATAGTTAGCTGAATTGGACTCAGAGCAGAAGAATATAGATACACTAAATTTATACAATCTTTTATCCTAAGTTTCTAGGACAGCTGCTTAAAAATTTAGGCCTGGTCTCTAACAAATCTCTAAGGTATAAGGGTTTGTTTTTGTTTTGTTTTTTGCTTTAATAAGCAGAGAAATAAGGAAAGTTGCTAAATGGAAATATACTTTTCTTACACAAATTGCTAAAATCAAAGGGCTGCAATTCCTGACTCTGCCCATGCTTGGTCTATGTAGTGACATCCTGAAAGATTTATAATCATATGAAATGATTAGCAAATTATTTTTTTCCTTTTCTAGAGATTAAAAAAGTGTTCAGTTTGATGAGGTTTCTTATTTCAGTGTAGGAAGGTGTGTGCTTGCAGACAGCACCCTCTCATTATACCAGTGGTTCTCAGCTTTTGGTGTGCAAATCCATCACCTGACAAACAGGATAAAACACACACCTACATAGATTTAGAGGCTTAGAGACATGTTCGGGTATTTCTATTTTTATCAAGTCTTCAGAAAATTGTACCTCAAGTTTAAGAACTAGCATGCTATCTTCTTGTTTTATCCATGTCTCACTTCCTTGGCAAGGCAGGGAAGAACAGGAAGGGCATGTGGCTACCACACTAGATGGCGTCTCCATGTGCTGATCCCATGTCTAAGGGGACACAAAAACTATGGAAGAGGGCATAACAATGATCTCAGTGGGCAGCTCAAGTTCATGTCGAAAGGAATTGTCCAATATGTTGTCAACACCAAACAGGCCAGAACTGGAACACCAGGAATCTGATAGGAAGCTGAGAAGCAAAAGCAGTGAGTTAAGGGGAGAAGCCAGGGCCATTGTGAAGGTCAAACATTGTCTTCTACATGTCTGCTAAGCTGAGGTGTGGGTCAGGCAGCTGCACCTTACACACCAGCATGGTCTAATGATTGGAGTAGACTCAATGTGCAATTTTGTCAGTGATTTTCCAGGAGTTATTGACTGAGAGACTGATCTTTAGCCAAAAGAATGGCGGCATGAACATAACCTCTTGATCTGCTTTTGAGACATCCAGCTCTTCAGAAGACAGCTGTTGTATGGAAGCAAGACCTCAGGATCCTGAAGAAAGAAGACTGAACTTGGAATCTTTACTATGACATTACCACTTTTTGACCTTAGGTCAAAGTCATATAAATGGGAATAATGCCTCACAGAGTTGTTGTGAGGATGGACAGAAAATGCCTTGCACAAAGTTGGCACTTAGTCATATTGTTAAGTTTGAGAGCTTATGGGCTTAAAAAAATGTCTTTGTGGTTTCTCATCTCACAAGGTGCTTTACATACAGTTAGTACTCAAAAATACCTGCTGAATAAGCATATTCCTAAAAATAATTTGGTCAAAGTGATGGGATACATTGATAAACAGTTAACCTGTCTCTGAAATTTAATTCAGCCAAGCTCAGACTTTGTAAGATTTTGAATAAATAGATAAATAATAATGGAAAGCGTATAAAGACTATTTAATGAACGTATGAATTAATTGTTGAAATTAACTTCTGTGTGGACATTGAATCACAGGTATAAAACATTACAGGAAATATGTGTCAAATATTTTCATTGGCTATTATAATTCAATTAAATAGTTCTATCTATTTAATTATCTGGATTAATTTAGCCGAGCAACTGATTATTGAGTGAACTTATCACTTTGAATTGAGTGTTTTGGGGATCATGTAGACTGAGCTATTCTTGAGTACTCAATGAAAGAGAAATGTGGAGGAGGTTTCCCCATGGGTAGGTAGCCCTGAACAGCCCCATGAGATCAGGCTGTAAACAGATCTTCAATGTCACCATAATCAATGCAGATACACAGTGAAAGAATCATTTCAGAGTCTCTACTTTTAGATTCCTTCATAGTAAAATAGCACTTTGAGGTTTTCCAAAACCTTTATCTCATGGTTTTAATGAATGAGAATTGCCTTATCACTGAGGTTAAGTATATAATCTTCTTGAGGCTATAAAGTCCAGCTAGTGAACAATTGCATTTTAATTTGTTTAATGAAATTTCCTAATAAAATATCTGATCAATGAATATTTGTATTGTATATGCTTTACACTAATACATGGTGACATAAATGCCTAGTCAGAGGTGCATGAGTGCTTTCATGCATCAATATTCTTTGGGCTCTTCTGTCTTATAGATTTGTAACCAATATGCTTTAATGTTTTCTGCATTTGGGGGCTGGGGGGGGCAAAATCTCTTTGACTTTAAATTTCTAATATTCCAAATTTTATCTAGATGTTAGTCATCAAATAAAGGCTAGCGATCCACCAGGAAGTATTTTACAGGCACAGTTGATGAAGTTGCACTAAACCCAGAATGGCACACCTGTCTTGTGCCAGTTTGCTGCTCTTTTGTTAGTATATTAGCTGCAGAATTGCAAAACAAAAGACACAAAATTTTTACCCCCTCCCTGAGTTACGTGCAGTAGTTCTAGAAGCCCAAGAGTTCTACTAGCTACTTGACTGCTTTTCCGCAATGTTTTCCTCTCACCCTTGATGTGAGGATTAAGTAAATAATGAATAAACATGTCTCATTGAAGTAGCTTTGACATTTCATCTAAGTTTATGCGTTAATTAAGATAAGATTGTTCTAGTCGCCCAAAAGGCTTTCTTTTCCCCTTTGAGCAAGTAGGCTGAAATACAGTATAAAAGTGTATGAACACTTTGTTAAATGCACAGATTTAACCCCACTGTTTTGTTCCTAATCATTATTAATTGCCTCCAGTGGTGGACATTAATTTCCCTCTTGCAGCAACATGCATCTTGAGCTCGGGCATATCCTAATACATCAAACGGGACAGGTGATATAATTCAGTTGGTCACAGCTGGAAAGGAGACAGCCACCCACATGCAGGCAGTCTGTCAACCTTAGTTACACTGAGAACCACCACAGCCTCCAAAACAACATTGTACATTTATCTCTAGGGATAACTTTACAAGAAGTATGGCTGCTTGGTTCATCCAATTTAATCTGTTATTGTCTTAGCAGCTACAAGAATGAAGCAGTAGAAACTCAAGTCTGAACTGGTTCCTAGTTGTTGAATGGGGAATTACAGAGACCATGGAAAGATTCGTGCAGATAAAGTGATAAGTGTTCATTCACAGTGGATTATATTTTAAGGTCGGTGTCACCCAAGGATTTAGAATGAGCTGCTAATAATGTTCACTGTGATGTGAGCTCAGGCCCTGCCTAGTTCTGTGCACCTTTAGGAGATCTTGACAAGCTGCCCACAGGACCTATACATGGCTGGGTCTTTGGAACAAAGTATTAGCTTTGTTAACACTGGGGAGTAGTTCAATATTCCTTGGTGGTACCATGGAAAACACAGGTAGGACGGATATCACAGTCCTCTACTGCTGGCTAAGAGAAGTGAAATGGTGATGACACTGTGTCTAGTTACAAGCCAAGATCAAAGTTACGAGTAGGACTAGATTCCTGAATTTTGGTTCCTGAGCCCGACTCTCCCTGGCAGAGGTACTTGTTCTTCTTCTATAGGACTCGTCTTAGGTTATAGAGAATAAAACCACAATGAGATATCACCTCACATACATTAGGTTGGCTACTACAAAAAGCAAAACCAGAAAATAGCAAGTATTGGTAATATTGTGGAGAAATTGGAAACTTAGAGCACAGTGAGTAGGAATGAAAACTGATGCAACATTTTTTTCATTATGACACCCTCCAAAAGTTAAAAATATAATTAGTACATGATTCCATAGCGCCACTTCTAGGTACATAACCCAAAAGAATTGAAAACAGAGCTTCAAAGAAGTATTTGCCCACCTGTGTTCATAGCAACATTATTCACAATAATTAGAGTTAGAAGCAACCCAAATGCTCATCAACAGATGAGTGGATAAAGAACAGGTCATATATAAAAAAGAGAGTAGAATATTTTTCAGCCTTAAATAAGAAATTCTAGCACATCTAAGTGAAATAAACTAGTCACAAAAAGACAAATGCTGTCACTTAAGTGAGCTTAGAACAGTCAAAGACCACAGACCCAGAAAGTAGAATGCAGTCACCAGGGCCTGGGGAGAGGGAGGAGTGAACAATCACTGTTTAATGGGCATAGAGTTTCAGTTTTGCAAACTGAAAATCTTCTGGGATTGGTTGAACGACAATGTGAACAGACAGCAATACTGAACAGTACACTTAAAAATGACTAAGAGGGTAAGTTTTATGTCGCATGTATTTCACGACAAATTTAAAAAGCTAATTCTAGGCACTTGCCTCACTTACTTCTCCTAAGTGATTCTGTAGCCTCTTTCTTGCTGGTCACTCTAAAACCGATCAACTGAGTAGTGGCCCCAGCTCACTTTCATTGCATGGTGAGTAGGAATAAACATATACATATATATAAAACAACATTTATTGAAATGTTGAACAATAGATAATATGTTAATAAAATCATGGTACGGCCATTTAAAATGACAATGCAAATATATGCCTATTGATCATAAAAGGTATTTGTGATATAATTGGTAGAAGCCTATTAAAAACATTGTGTAATAAATTATTTTAGTGTAAAATACAGTATTTTAGTTAATAGATTACATTGTACTGTTTTAATTTAAAATATATAGATAGACATAACAATTCTCCAAAGAAGATGTATAAATGGGTAATAAACTTTAAAAAAATGCTAAACATCATAGTTATACAAGATTGCAAATAAAACCACAATGAGAGATTCAAAAATGGCATCTACGGGGAGCAGGCACTGAGATGCCGCACAGGAAAATAAAAACCGAGTTTTTTTGAGCCAACACAGAAAAGGACTTTCCTGCTTCAGCATCAGCCAGAACAGCTTGGAGAGCAGAAGAAGACTAACAGCCAGCTCTGCAGGTGGGTGAGGATGCAGGGATTTAACAGAGAAACACAGCAGCAAAGGGGACCCCTCAGAAAGGAAGAGTTTTGCTGTTCTGAGACTATCTGCCTTCCCCAACCAGAGCCTAGATGGAGCTGCCTGGGGGGGGGGGGGGTGGTGGTGGTAGACATTCTAAAGAGTGCAAAACAGTCACGGTGACCTCCAGCAGCCACCTGGGGTTTGAGACAGTAGGATCCTGCTGCTGAGTCCCTCTTCTCCTGGTGCAGACGGCAGGGGCAGCCCCCGCTGATCTCTAGCGGTGCAAATTCAGAACAGGGAGCCACAAGTCTGAGCCAAACTGAAAAACGCTGCCGGCAACTCTTGGCTAGAAAAAGCCCAGAAGGAGAAAATTGGAGACAGAAAGAACAGGAGCACACAGTGCACCCTCCACTACATACCTTGGGGCTTGGGCCCCCTGGGAATCGGGATCCAGTGGTTAAGCTCCTGGAGAATGGCCTGAGGGAAAGACTTGACCCTGATGGTTTGGTGAATACAAGGGATATAAGTGCAGACAACAGACTCAAGTCACACAGCCCAAGCCAGCAGAGTTCTATCAACAAAACAAACCTACCTTCCCCCACCCCCTGCCACCATCAGACAGCAAAACTACATGCTCACAGATGACCACTGTACCCCGTAAGCCTGCACCCACCCGCAACCAGCAGCCATCATCTGGCACTCCCTGACAAAGCAAAACACACTACAGAAGCCTGTAAGGGTCAAAAATATAAAATAAAGCAAAAATAGAGCGACCCCTGATAGAAATTAAACTAAACAAAGATCCCAAACAAGATCCCAAATCATGGGAGAAAAATACCACAACACACCCTGAAATCTCAGGAAATGGAATCACAACAAAATGACAGCTCATCAGAAATTAAATCTGTAGATATGGAAGAATGTTTTTTCCTAACAGATAAAGAATTCAAGTCTGCAATCACAAAGAAATTCAGAGATTTAAAAGAAAATTCAGATGAAACAAAGAGCTCTACAGAAAAAAATAACAGGAACACAGGATTTAAAGGAGATAATTCATGAATCTAAGAATAATATAGAAAACTACGGAACCAGAATAACCCAAATTGAGGAAAGGATTAGTGATACAGAGGACAGTAATGCAGAAAGGAGCCAGGAAGAAGAAAGAGAAATTAAATGCAAAAAGAAAAAGAAGAAGAAACACTCAGACACCATCAGGAAAGGCAACAATAGAATACTGGGTATCTCAGAAGGTAAAGAGAAAAAGAGAGGAACAGAGAACATCTTCAAGGCAATAATGGCTGAAAACTTTCCAAATCTAGAACAAGTAACGCACATGCAGGTCAATAAAGCAAACAAAACACCCAATTATATAAACCCTAAAAATGCTACACCAAGACACATAATTGTGAAACCATCAAAAATCCAAGACCAAGAAAGAATTCTAAACGTAGCCAGGGGAAAAAGCAGTTAAAATATAAAAGCACTCCTATCAGACTAACCTCAGACTTCTCAGCAGAAACTCTACAGGCTAGAAGAGAATGGAATGATGTCTTCAAAATACTTTAGGACAAAAAAAAAATGCCAACCAAGAATAATATATGCTGAAAAACTCTCTTTCAAATTTGAGAAAGAAATTTTCCCCAACAAACAAAAGCTAAGAGAGTTTGTAACCACCAGACTTCCTCTACAAGAAATGTTAAAAGAAGCCCTACTAGCTAAAACAAAGAGGAAAAGCTTCACAAAAATATAGCAAAGTAACAAAGAGATCAACATAACCAGAAACTAAAAATCAAAATTGCAGTAGCAAGTTCTCAAATATCAATAATTATTGTAAATGTAAATGGATTGAACTCGCCAATCCAAAGGCACGGAGTTGCTAAATGGATTAAGAAACATAACCCAACCCTGTGTTGTCTACAAGAAACTCATCTTAGGTCAAGAGACAAGCAATGGCTTAAATAGATGGATGGAAAATGATACTCCAAGCTAATTCTGAATCCAAAAGAGCAGAAACAGCTATACTCATATCAGATAAGGTAGTCTTTCAACCAAAGAAAATTTAAAAAGATAAAGATGGACATTATATAATGACAAAGGGATCAATACAACAAAAGACTTAATACTTATTAATATTTATGCATCCATTAAAGGAGCACCCAAATCTATCAGGCAAATATTAACAGATCTAAATAAGGATATTGACAGCAACACAATAATAGTAGGGGATTTCAATATTCCTTTTTCAGTAAAAGACAGATCATCCAGACAGAGAATCAACAGAGAAACAAGATCTTTAAATGACAAAATGGAAGAGCTGGACCTAATAGACATATATACAGTACTTCACCCCCAAACTATAGACTACACATTCTTCTCAAGTGCTCATGGAACATTCTCAAGGACAGATCATTTGCTGGGACACAAAACAAATCTCTGTAAACTTTCAAAGACTGAAGTCCTATCTAGCATCTTCTCAGATCACAATGGCGTGAAACTAGAAATCAACCAAAAGGAGAAAGAGAGGAAAATCACAAAAGAGTGGAGATTAAACAAGATATTGTTGAGCAACCAATGGGTAAAAAAGGAAATCAAGGAAGAAATTTTAAAAATCCGGAATTAAATGAAAATGAAGAAATGACATATCAGAATCTATGGGATGCAGCAAAATCAGTAATAAGAGGGAAATTTATACCAATACAATCCTACCTCAGAAAACAGGAAGAGTCACAAATAAAAAATCTAAGCTATCACCTAAAGGAACTAGAAAGAGCAGAAAAACAGAAGCTTAAATCTAACAGAAGGAAAGAAATAATAGACTACATCAGAAATCAATGAAATACACATCAGAAAAACTATTCAAAAAAATCAATGAATCCAAAAGTTGGTTTTTTGAAAGAATAAACAAAATAGACAGGTCATTAGCCAGACTCACAAAAAAGAGGAGAGAAAAAACATAAATAAATAGAATGAAAAAGGAATAATCACAGCAGATACAACAGAAATACAGAGGACTATAAGAGAATACTACATACAACTATATGTCAATAAACAGAATAACCTAGAAGAAATGGACACACTTCTGAAAAGGTACAATATCCCAAAACTAAACAGAGAAGAACTAGAAACCATAAACAGATCGATCACAAGCAAGGAAATTGAAACAGTGATCAAAAACCTTCCCAAAAACAAAAATCCTGGACCAGATGATTTCACCAACAAATTCTACAAAACATTCAAAGAAGAGTTCATTCCAATCCTCCTTAAAAAATTCCAAAAAATAGAAGAGGGAAAACTTCCATACACTTTTTATGACGTCAATATTATGCTGATTCCAAAACCAGATAAAGACTGCACCAAAAAAGAAAGTTATAGACCAATATCCTTATGAATACTGACGCAAAGATTCTCAACAAAATACTAGCAAATTGAATTCAACAATATATGAGAAGAATCATACACCATGATCAAGTGGAACTTATTCCAGGGATGTGGGGATGGTTCAACACATGCAAATCAATAAATGTGATCTGCTATATGAGTGAAAAAGGACAAAAGCCACATGATCATCTCAATACATGCAGAAAAAGTATTTGACAAGGTTCGACACTCTTTTATGTTAAAAATCCCCCCAAAAATAGGTATAGAAGGAATGTACTTCAACATAATTAAGGATATATGACAAACCCACAACTGACATTGTACTCAACAGAGAAAAACTAAAAGCTTTTCCCCTGAGATCAGGGACAAGACAAGGATGTCCACTTTCACCATTACTATTTGATATAGTGCTAGAGATCCTGACCAACGCAATTAGACAAGAAAAAGATATAATAGGGATCCAAACAGGAAAAGAAGTGAAACTATCATTTTTCACAGATGACATGATAATATACATAGAGAATCCCAAAGAATCAAGCAAAAATCTTCTAGAAATATTAAGCAAATATAGTAAAATGGCAAGCTAAAAAAGTCAATGTTAAAAAATCTGTTGCATTTGTGTATGCCAGCAATGAAAATACAGAAAGAGAACTGAAGAAAACAATATTGTTTATAATTGCACCAAAAAAATGAAATACCTTGGAATAAACCTAACCAAAGAGGTGAAGGACCTGTATGATAAGAACTATATGACATTGCTAAAAGAAACAGAAGATGACACAAAGAAATGGAAAGTTATTCCATGCTCATGGACTGGAAGAATCAACATAATCAAAATGGCCATACTGCCCAAGGCATTATATAGATTCAATGCTATCTCCATCAAAATTCCAAAGACATTCTTCACAGACATAGAACACAAAATAATGAAATTTATCTGGAAAAACAAACAACCCAGGACAGCAAAAACAATCCTCAAGAAAAAAACCAGCAATGGAGGAGTCATGATCCCTGACATCAAACTGTACTACAAAGCAATAATAATTAAAACAGCATGGTGCTGTTTTAAAAACAGAAAGACAGATCAATGGAACAGAATTGAAAGTCCAGAAATAAATCCACATATATATGGACATCTAATTTTTGACAAAAGAGCCAAAAACTTACAATGGGGCAAGGACAACCTCTTTAATAAATTGTGCTGGGAGAACTGGTCAGTCACATGCAAAAGGTTGAAACTAGACCATTACCTAACACCATACACAAAAATTAACTCAGAATGGATTAAAGACCTAGACATAAGACCAGAAAACATGAAATACATAGAAGAAAATGGAGGCAAAACATTTTTAGACTTAGACCTAAGAGATTTCTTTGTCAACTCCCACTGAAGGCAAATCAAATCCAAAATAAACAAGTGGGATTACATGAAACTAAAAAGTTTCTACTCATCAAAAGAAATTTGCATAAAAACAAAAAGGCATCCAATTGAATGGGAAAAGATATTTGTCTCTCACGCCTCAGATAAGGGGTTAATATCTAAGATATACAAAGAACTCAAAAAAAACAACAACAAAAGTATAACAATTCAATCAAAAAATGGGCTGATGACCTTAAAGATACCTCTTCAAGGAAGACATATAAATGGCCAACAGGTTCATGAAAAGATGCTCTACGTCTCTTGTCATTAGGCAAATGCAAATCAAAACAACCATGAGACATCTCATGCAGGTAAGAACGACTGTTACCCAAACAAATGGAAATAACAAGTGCTAGAGAGGATGTAGAGAAAGGGGAACTCTAATTCACTGTTGGTGGGAATGCAAAATGGTGCAACCATTCGGGAAAGCAGTATGATGAGTCCTCAAAAAATTGAGAATAGAAATTCCATATGACCCAGTTATTTCTCTCCTGGGCATTTACCCCAACGACACAAAAACTTATCCGAAAATATACTTACATGAAGAGATTATGTACCCCCCTGTTCATTGCAGCACAATTCACAATAGCTAAGAGCTGAAAACTACCTAAATGCCCATCGATAGAGGAGTAGACAAAGAAGATGTAGTACATACACACTATAGAATACTATGCAGTCATCAGAAAGGGAGAGATCCTGCCATTGCAACAACATGGATGGACTTGGAGAGAATTATGCTTAGCAAGATAAGCCAGAAGGAAGACAGACATCATATGCTAGCACTCATACGATGGGTAAAGAGAAAACAAATATCATAAATTAAACAACACTAAAAATGGGGAGGGGGGAGAGCGAGAAAGAGAGAGACAGAGAGACAGAGAGGGAGAACACTACTCCAAACAACTATGTTTTCTTAGAGATGAGAGACAAAAAGGCAAATCAGAGGGTACCAAAGTGATGAGGAAGAGGTGGGGAAAATGGGATGAAGGGAATCAACTGTAAATGAAGGGAGATAAAAGGGGGGGGCAATATTAGTAAATCTACTATGCTACTTGTAATTTTAAAAGTACCACTACGCGTACCTCAAAACAATTCATTGTCAAACTGCAATATCCCTTTGAAAATAATAAAGATAAAATTAGAAAAAAAGAAAACCAAACCCACAATGAAATAGCACTTCATACCTATTAGGAAGGTCACTATCAAAAGAAGAGAAAGTGTTACCAAGTTTGTGGAGAAGTTAGAACTCTTGAGTACTGTTGGTGAAATATATCATGGTATAACCTCTATAGAAAACAGTATAGTAGTTCCTCAGATAATTAAAAATAGAATGATCATAACTAGCAATCTATGTATATAACCCAAAAGAATTAAAAGCAGATTCTCAAAGAGATATTTGTACATTCATGTCCACAGTAGCATCATTCACAATAACTAAGAGCTGTAAGCAATCCAAGTGCCCATCAAAAGATAAATAGTTAAAGAAAATGTGGTATATATATTCAATGGATTATTTTTCAGCCTTAAAAAAGAAGGAAATTCTGTCACATGCTGCAACTTAAACGAACCTCAAGCAAAGCAAGTCAATCACAAAAGGAAAATGATTGTATGATTCCAGTCATATGAAGTCTCACAATCATGGTAGGGTGAGAAGAGGAGAAAGGGGAGTGGAAATTAGTGTTTGGTGCATACCAAGTTACAGGTTTGCAAGACAGAAAAGTTCTAGGGATCTGTTGCATAACAATGTAAATATACTTCCTGTTGAACTGGACATGTAAAAATAGTTAAGATGGTGCATTTAATGTTATACAATAAAAAAACTGATAACAGATGATAGATGTAAAGACACATAGAAAAGTCTAGAGGGATCCCCCACACCATGCTAACAGTGAGTTTTAGAACTATGGTGATAGCTTCTAATAGCTTTTCTTCCCAAATATCTATAGTCATATTTTTTTCCTCCTTGATGACATATTTTGGAATTCTGTCCCCAAGTTAGCTTCTCATAGTAACTACATTTCATAAAAATAGCCTAAAGCCCAGGGTCCTTATCCAAGGACACAAAGAATAAACAAAAGCAGAACCAGTTCTGAATCTGCTGCTCACTCAGCGAGGCCGAAAAACACAGGCTAACAGTCACGGCCACTCCTTCCTTGCTTTTGTTTCCTCGGCTTCTCCAGAGAAATTCTTGCCGGATCCAGCTCTGAGCGCTGTTTTCTCCCGGGTCCTCCACAACGCTTGTTTATTTCTCTGAGTCTGGCTCCCCGGCAACGCCGGCCTCCACCGTCGGTCAGCTTTAACTCCCGGGCCTGGCGTGGGCTAGGCCCTCCCTGCAGGACTTGCTGTCCGGTGCCTGCCTGTGGCGAGGCCTGGAGCACGATGTTTGGACTGTTTTCCACTAACACAGAGGTGAGAGTCGTACCCAAGCGGCCGTGAAGGGTTTCAGATGGCAGGTAGACCACGTGCCGCCAGCACTGCCTCAAACCTGGAGCAAGTTCCCGAGGGGTTGCTGTCAGGGGCTCAGGCCTGACATTTTTGTTATCTAGGCAGAAAGTGTGTTTGGGTTAAACTGTCAGTGCCACGGTGTCACCAGGTTCCGTGCTCAGCCGGAGACAGGCGTGCCTATCAGTGATAGCTGCGGCAGGCCGGGAGCAGCTGCCTCTCCAGGCAGCGGGCTTTCTGCGACCAGTGTTTACAGGGCGTTGCAGGCGGTCCCCAGGACGCGGGTTAGTATTCTCTCCAAGCTTGCAAGGATCAAAGACTGCCACTAAAGACACACGTGGAGGAGAGAACAGGACAAAATGTCCTGAGCCGCCTTTTGCCACAACGTGCAGTTGTGCTGTTAATTAAAAGAGTTAAACTTGGAAACTAGACTTTGATGCAATATGTTGTTTCCAGTCTTGGAAATACATTCAGGAGGAGCTAATAAATAATCCATGAATGCTAATCTTTTTAAGTCATTTCAGAGGGATGAAGTCAGCCTGGATAATTGTAAATGCAACGGCTCAACCCCAACTCCATTAAAATGGAAAGGTGTGAACTGATTAGACACTCAACTGCTTTTGATGGAAGTCTTAAATTCAAATGCCACAGCATTTGTTTTTAGCAAATGGAGTAATTACAATAATATTTTCTTCATTTTTAAGGTCAGAGCTCTTAAATTCTACATGCCTTTTGCCTGATTTAAATGCAGCCGGAATCAGTTTCCTCGCATTCACTAATTAAATGTGTATGTAGCTTAAAGGTAACATCCACCCTTTTTTTTCTCTCCAGGGAAAATAAATAAATATTCCAGGTGTCTAGCTACAAGGTAAGGGGGAGGGTTGGAACATTATTTCATTTCAGATATTAGAGAAAATGAAATTAACCTGATTTTCCACCCTAGTAACTTTATTCTTGCTGAGAAAGATAGCTTTGGTTTAAGGCATGGCTGTTTTCCTACTGCTCTAGATTTTTCAAACCTATTGTGATCTTAATTAAAAAAAATTTGAGAAAGGATTAATTCAGGGATAAAGTCAATACTTTTAATATTTTCAGAGCATTAGTGCCCAAAGCAAATTTTGAAAATATTTATCTGTTCTGAGAATGGTGGTATATTGACAAACAGGTGTTTTACGGGGATTTTGGTAAATACGGGAGAAGTTTTTTTATAAGGGAAAACTATATATGATTTTATGGTTTCATAGGGACCTGGGATTTTAAATGAGCCAGATTAAAACAAACAAAACTGTTATCTGCTTGCTATAAATTACAGGGTTTTCTTTTGCTTCCTTCCTCCTGGCTGTCAGTGAGTTATGCTCCAGAAGTCAATCACAGAGCAGAAGTTAAGTGATGGAGCAGAAGCAGTCAATCCATTTGTTTAGGGTGGGCAAGTCTGACTATAAAGGGGCCCAATAACCTCCAGGTGCACTGCTCTTTGACTGAGCTGTCAGAATAAATGTCCTGCAAGCAGCTGGTGGTCTACTTTCAGGATTCTAGCAAAACAAAAGGAGTAAGTGCAATTCAACAAGGTGAGGTAATATTGATCAGAGAGGAAGCCATTGACTCAACTGGGCTGGTCCCTGGGCAGAATTCTAACCAGGTCTCTCAGCATTACTGGAAGCTCCTTTCTGCATCTTCAGAAATTCCCATTAAGGGGCCATAAGACCCAGATGTCTGTCCTCTGGTGATTATGATGCGCAGGCCTGGGGAGGAACCCCTCGCGTTTTATATTTTATCTGTGTATGTATTAGAAAGAACATGTAGGGATGAGGAGGAGGGTGAAGGAGAGAATTGGAAATCTTTACCATAGCCCCCAGCACCAAGAACAGATCTGTATTTGAGTCCTCCCCATCTTGACTTGGATTTACAGGCTTCTCAAAGATTCAGCCTTTTCTTCTCTAAAACAGGAAAATAATAGTACCTCCTTCATAAAATTGTTAGAATTAGAGGAGTTACTGAATGTAATATGAAGGCAGTTAAGCTAATATTTAGTATATAATATTTAGATATATTTAGTGTATAATAAGTGCTAAGCAATTATTATTCATCAATTTGTAGACTATTGATAAAAGATCTACAGGACTAGAAAGGATTTCAAAGGTGTTGGAAGCCATCCTCTCTTCCCTCCAGTGTCACATGTACATTCCATTGGAAACTTGAATTTATCAACTCAGCACAAGGACTATGAAAGATACATTTAAAGAACAGTGAAAAGACTAGTTTGAGAAGTTTTGAAGATAACTCTAATGAAAGATTTTGAATGTCAGTTGTAATCAGCAAGGAAATCGATGAAGTAAAATTTCCTACATTGGTGTTACAGTCTCCAAGTGTCCATTCAGGATCTCACCTAGCCACAGGGCATAAGAACTCATGGGAAGGTAGTGATAGGGATGGGAGCCATGTGACCTTGACCTGGTGAAAGTAGTGACACTAGAAGGAATGAGAGACTCTAAGGTGGATGAGACAGAAGGTGAGGCTGAAGGTTCTGTGTTCTGAGTCAGAGCAAAATTTTCTACAGGCCCTGGTGATGAAAATTTCTGTGAGGACTTTTCAGGTTGTACTGCCTTCTTAGCTTGTAATAATTTGATAACCCTGTTTGTGTTCCTCAGGCAGGATATTTCTTACCTGAATGTAGAACTCATAATTGAATTCTGTATGCCTAGAAGCATAATAAAAAGTAACTGATGTTTACTGAATGTATGCTATATGTGTGCCAGTGACTGAATTAATATGTTTAGCCCTCATAACAATCCTAAGAGGCAGATACTATCATTATCGCCATTTCACAGATAAGGAAACAAAGGCATGGAGAGGTCAAGTCACTTTTTAGAAGTTACCCACTATATAAGGCAATAAGTAGGGATTTGAATTCAGGCAGCATAGCTCCAGAGTCCTGGTCTTTGAGCCCCGGGAAAGGATGAACACTACAGAATTTGTCTAAGGTCACAGCTAACTAGTGATCACAGTGAGATTCAAACTACATCAGACTCCAAAAGCCAGGATCTTTTCCTTCATTGCCCAACTAATCCCAGAGACAATGTTGATAATTCAAAATCCACTTTCAAATGGTAAGTCAAAGGGAAACTGCTTGGGATAAAATTTGTTTAGAAGTTTAGAGAACAAGTTTGTAGCACAACACAGAAATTGGTCTCTTCGCAGAATGCAAAACTCTCTGAAAAGAGGCACTTCCAAAGAAGATTTTTAGATGGTTTATTGAACACTAAGCTGACCATTGCACATAAATAGGAAAAGGGCAGCAGTGAAAAACACAAAACTATGATACTGCAAGGGTGGATGGGGATGAGAGCCTCTAGAAGAATGGGGATCGAAAAGGGGATTTTTCACGTTTCCACCCTATGTTCCTTCTATATTGCTTAAATCTTTTATAATGATATTGTACTCATGCATTATTTTTCAAATTTAAAAATAAATTTAAAAGTAGAAATAAAAGCTTTAGGTTCTTATAAATAAGGGAATCCTAGTTATCCAATGATATAAACACATTTTTATATAACTAGCATTCTGAAGACAAGTAAATAATGCCAAACTAACTAAATATTTCTCTATGTGTATGTTCATATTATATATATATATGTACATATATTGTATATATATATATATATATATATATATATATATATGCAGCTCATCAAGATGGCAGGTTGCAGCTGTAGATAGTATGCCCTTAATTATCATTCATTTCAATGAGGGAGGAATTCACAAAAGCTTCATAGATTCCAGGAAGCAAATCGGCAAAACTGGTTAGATGGAGAAGAAATAATCTAGTATTAAGATAAGGCATCAAGCCTTAACATATTTTTTTAAAAAGCAGTCAACTGTTAAGTGTCTCCTGTTTATTGCTAAATTCCTCCTGGTTGCACCCCCAACCCCACACCTTCAGTAACAGGGTTCACCTAATGTGCCAAGGAATGGCAAAGTTTCAAAGCTCCACTCACTTGTAGTGTTTGGTCTTCTCATCATTTTGCAAGGAAAATGGCAAAGTGGAGTGATATGTGTCCTATTGGCCTGGGACCATCCCAGGTTAGCCTGCTGCTCTGCACTATTGCTACGTGTCTTCCTTCACTCAGTGTCTGAGTTTGGAAGATAAGTTATATTGTCATCCTAGTCTAGAGCAACACCTGTGTCTTGCTTGGCCCAAGAAAGAGAGCCAGCTCATGAATTCCTGTGCCCAGCAGCCATGGTTCATTCCTGGTCTTCTTGTCTCTGTGTAGTGCAGATGATGGTTTAGTTCTCTTATCTCAACTAGGGTCTAAGTCAGTCCTTTTCATCTCTCCTTCCCACTCCTTGTGCTCAAGATGAAGACCAACTTCATTAGAGTCAGAATTTCACCTATTGACTTGTTCAAGGTCAATAAAACTTCACACAGTAGCTGAAACACCAGGTAAATGGCCTGATGAAATGGAGAGTAGAAATTGAGGTCTCCAGGGACCCCACAGCAATGTCTTACAAGTTTGAGTGGCAGGAAGTTGTGGAGAAGGCATTTAATCCACCTTTAACACTAAGACACAATAATTCAAATACACAGTTACAGAGTTGGAGTCTGAGAAGAGAGAGAAAAAGAGAGGATGAGGAAGAGAATGAGGAGGAAGAAGAAAAAGAAGAAAGAAACAAGGAAAAATACTTTTGGAATGATACCTGATTAAGAAAAATAAAGAAAGGATGTCACACTTGAGCTTCTCTGAGAGGCAGTATCTGCAGTTGGCGAAACCTCTAGCCCTAGTTTCAGAGACATCTGAGTTTATAATCCAGCTCAGCCACTTATTAACTACCTAAATCTGTTTTATTATCTGTACAATGGGAATAACAAAAGCATCAGCCCCAAAGCATTGTTTCGAAGTTTTGAAGATTAATATGAAAATGGGAGTAGAGTAACCATAGTAATTATTCAATAAATGTTAGCTAGTGTTGCTATTATTCTAGATACACTATGACAATGTCATGATAAAGGTATATTGTGACCTTAAAAGAATATGTTACTAGAGCTTAATACCTGCCGTATAAATGTTAACCGTTAGTATTACAATTGTTAGTTCAGCCAGTCTAGCAATTCATCACTATAAGGGAAGAAATTGTCAATCTGGTTCTTAACAGTGGGTTTGCCATTCTTTTCTCTCTCCATTTCACTTTTGGGGTGTGGAGGCTGCTGTATACCGGGGTTTTCTCAAATCTGTATTCCTGGAGACGTCTTCAAGATACCCGACCCCAACTGCTGTCGCCATCTGCACTGCACAGTTCTCCAGAATTCTAGCCCAGTCTTCAGTATTTTCTAGTCTGAATTCAGGAGAGCGTCTGATCTAAAATGGGAGGAAAGGAAGGTAGTAAGGTAATTTAATACTAAGAAGGCTTTCTCCCCTGGACATTTTTACAGCATCGTACTTAAGAAGGGCCCTTTCTGACGGCGCTCTTCTGTTTGTTTCATGATTTGGCAACATGTACAGTAGCGTTTTTATACTGAAAAATGAAGGCTTTAAAATTAGATGGTGGCCGTAAATTTTTAATGGGTGCCTTGCACCATTTACACTCTCACTTTACCTCCTCGGCTCCACTCAGCTAGGACAGCTCAACGCTGCCTGAAACTCACAGCTTGATTTGCAGCCGGTACTACTCTCTGAGGAGCATCTCACAAAGGCACAGAAGGCTAAGCAGGGCAGAAGACCTAGTCCCTTTTCTAGGCATCGCCACCAGCTCTGTCTACCCTGGTAGAGAAGACATCATGCTCCCTGGGCCTCTGTAGACCCCAGCTGTCTGGGGTCAAGTCTAGCTATCTGCTTGCCAGGTGCGTGACCCCAGGCAACTTCTGACACCTGTGAGGTAAGAATACAATGCTTCCTTTGGTGGTAGGATTAAACGAGTTAATATATGGGAAACCTCTGTGAGTGCATCGTAATTCCTCAGAAATGTCCATCGTTATTATTGAGCAGACTAGTATTTAATGAGCTCCCACTTTGCACCACCACTGGTGACAAGTACTTTATTTATGCTATCTTGTTGAATCTTCATGGTCTTAAAGGGTAGACTGTCATGTGAAGGAACTGAGGTTCCAGGGTAAAGACACTTGTCCCCAGACCCACCAGTAATTGGGATTCCAGGTTGGCCCAGCTGATTTCAAGGCCTTACTTTTCCGACCACACTCACCATACAGAGGCCTCATGGATAATATCTCCTGCATGGGACTTAGGGTCTGTGGAATTTGATCTTGGTTTAATTGGGATCCTTTCCATGAGCAACCCAGCAAGGAAGGTCTGCTTCAGGCTTTGTGGTTCCTGAGGCCATCGTCAGGCAGGATGTGAGTGTGGGAGCTCACTGTCTAGTTATCTGGCTTATCTGCTTTGGGCCAGGACCTTCCAGGCTCAGGCTTTGTGGGTTCATGACTTAGCATAATTACAGTGACCACAATGAAGTCCCTTGCTTTGCCTAGGAGCCTCCAGCCAGGAGCCTGAGAGGAAACAGGATGGGGCCTTGATTTATATTTCAAAAGCCAGAGATGAAGGAGTCGGCCATCCCAGCTTCCCACCTGGTTCTGTCTAGTAAAAGCAACCCCTTGTATTTATCCTTCCGGTCCTCCTAGTATTTTAACAACTGAAAACAAAAAGAAAATTCTTCCGCCCTCTCTGTTACCTGACACTTTCTATTGCAAAGGGTAATTCTAGGAATAGTCACCCACACGATTTCCACAGTATAGGTCAGCTGCTGGTGTCCTACGTGGCAGGCATTCCCTCTTCTTCTGTCCCATATCTGGATTTTCCTCTGAGGAATCACTGCTTCTTTTCTCTCAGCCTTGAGCTGTGGGTAGTACCACCAGACTTGGAGTATATCATGTGACTCAGCCCAGGCTAACCAAAATATCACAATACATGGACAAAGGAATTGACTCAGGGCTAGACATTGGCCTGCTTTCATGGGGGGTGGGGGGAACCCTCTGCAAAAACTTCTCAAAAATCATTTTACCACCAAGAAAAGAAATAAAGTTTTCATCCACATATGCATACTCCCGGCATGGCACTGGATTCCTCTGGAGGTATACATTTCCCATTTCCAGAAGCATCCGTTTACAAAGATTTCCAAACTTCTTTGTGTTCTGTATAAAGACCTTCACAATTTAATGTAAACTCATCATTTTAGTTCCATCTTCTGCCACACTGAATTTCTTGCCACTTCTGGAACAAGTCATGTGCTTTCATTCCTTTGGATCGCTGCACAAACTCTTCCCGTTACGCAGAATGCATTTCTCCTTCTATGCCTGCAATATTCTGCCCAGACTTCTAGGCAGATCGACATCAAATTTCTCCTAAGGAAGCTTTTTAATTTCCCAGTTATTTAGCTGTTTCTTTCTAAGTTAAAGTACATATCTTGACTTGCGATTGTCCAATTCTCTCTTCCTCACTGGACTGTGGGCACCTCCTGAGTATCCCCAGAAGCTAATACAGGGTCTGAATAAAGGCTTAATCAATAGTTGGGTGAGTCAATAGATGAATGAAAGTAGAAACAAAGGGATAGATGGATGATGGTAGATGTAGGGGGAGGGTGGTAGATGGATAGATGGATGGATATAAAGATATATAAGTGGATGATGGATGGATGGATGAATGAATGGGTGAATGGATGGATAGATGGATGGATGAACATAGACCATTGAACTTTCAAATACAACTGTTACTTGCAACTGTTACAACATCCTGGCCTAGCAGGTGTCACTTTCACATCACAGTAATGGTAAATAACATGAACCTGGTACTTACATAGGTATAATTCTATTTATTAATTGCCAACTACATAATAAGTCATTTCACTGTCCCTGACTATCAAATTCTTCAATGCATAGTAAAGAAAGTTTCTTTACTTTCTCTTTGCCTTAATCCACCTGCTTCCTCACAGCATTCAGGGGAAGAGTCAATCTTAGTACTGTGTAGAAATGCCTTGTTACCCACCATCACCATTTCTTTTACTTCTTGGGCACGCAATTAGACTATATATCTTAGTCTTCCTTGAAGTCAGTTCTGGCTATGTGACAGAATTCCAGGTAATGGAACATGGGCAAAAATGATATATACCATTTCTAAGCTGGCCCTTGAAAACTAAGCACATGAAATCCTGTGTGCTCTTTCCCCAACTCTTGGTTGGAAGTGAAGGACTCTGAGATCATTAGAAAAAAATAGAGACTCAGGATGCAGGGAGCCTGGGTCCTGGAACCACCCCTCGGACAGTCACTACCAATATACAAACTGGATGGGGTTGTAAATGAGGAAAATTGTTTTCTATTCTTAAACCCAGTGATGTAGTAGAACTGGCTTATTCTAGCTGGTGAAAGTCATTTATTAAATGTTGAGGAAAATTAAAAATCAGTGGTTAAATATAATCATGAACAATTGAATTATGTAAACTTACAATCAAATGTGCTATATTATAATAAAAAATGAAATTCAAAACTCATCTTAACCTAATCACTTGATCACTATATATTGCTCTTGAGGGCATTTTTTTGTGGAACTATGGAGTGTTACAAATATCTCTTCCTAATTCTGTATTCCACTGACCACAGTGGCAGTGTTTGCACTGCGGGAATTGGCAAGCACTACAAAAAAGACTTACCGCCACTGGAAAGGGTTAAACATTTACCAGTACACCATTCTAACCGTTATCTACTGCAGAAGCAATACTTCCCTAAAGCACTGACTTTATACTGTAGGAAAAGAGAGCAAACCAAATTAAAGGCACATTGGCTAAATGCCACTCAGCGTAAAGGAAAGCGGAGGGCACAGCAGCAACCCAACATCCTGGCAAATGAAGAATCATGCTGATGCCCAACGTGCCCCTGCTAAATGTAGCAGGCAGGCAGGAAGAGAGAGGAGGAAGAAGCATTTTGTTAATTTTATTTAGTTGCTCATCTTGATTGCTGCCCACCAGCCCTAGGACGCAGACCCAGATCCTTGGGATGTATGTGGACTGCGCTCTCCATGGAAGGTGACCAAACTGCTACTCCACCGGGGCACACTGAGCTCTCACTAACCTTAAACACATGATGAGATTATTCCAACAGAGGCATAAGAGTTGTCGTTACCCGCTTTCACATTTATTGGGGGATAAGTGTTAATATGCATTAATGGAAGTACAGAAACTGAGTTTCAACTCACAGCTCTTGCTGGAGAATACAAAAATGGAGACATCTTGGTTCCTCCCTCAGATTCTTTGGGAAGAGGATTTCTCCACATTTTAACTCTCAGCGAAGGCATATGTTTTGGCACCTGCGGTTGGTGATGGGCCTATGCAGAGTAGAGAAGCCCAGCGGATGAGCATTCCTTGGCCAAGGCAGGCACAGGGCTGCAGGTGTGAGGACAGCAGGCTTTGGTCCAGAGCCCGAACGACAATGTTTGGAATTTACCAGGTTTGCACATGGCAAAATGATCGAAATAATTATCCTTTGTGGAAGTCATCATATTTCACTTAGAGGAAGGCAGTGAGATCCTGGGGCAGCTCGGCCCTCCTCTGCAGGATATAAACTGCTGAAGTAGGCCCCAGAGTGCAGGGCCATTTGCGAGCGACATCACACAATTTGCAGGACGTTTTGGTGCAGACACTGAATGAACTAATTCTGCTAATAGAGTATTTGATTTAATGGCACATTAAAGGGGAAAGGGGAGCACAGAGCACATCCTTCACCTCAGCAGCTGATGGGTTACTGTAGCTATCAGAAGCGAAGGAACCAAATCCTCCTCTGTCTTCACCAGAACAAGTGAGAATGACAAGAGCAGACATGGGTCATTTTGGAGGTCAGGTTTTGGTTCAGGAGCTTGAAGCAGAAATCATCAAGTTAATGCAGTTCTTCTGCACAGAGTATAATGACTGGTTGGAAAGATTGAGCTGGACAACAAGGAGTTTCTTTTCCTTTTTGTTAAAAAAAGTTGCTACATCATGGCAGAGTGGAATAAACTGGAAATAAATAGGAGTCACTTGGCAGATCATCACATTTCCTATATGAGTCACTGGTTTTTAGTCCCTTTAGTCCTGTGATTCCTTTTGTCATGTTTGAGTGCCGTCAGTCTGCCAGGCTCTTTACATGTATGTACATGTATGTACGTGTGTTTCATCACATAACCCTGGGAGAAAGACGCTATGTTATCAGACTTTTTAGGTGAGTAATCTGAAGTATGGAGAAGTGAAGTAAGTTTCTCAAGGTCACTTGGCTAGTTGGGGCCAAAGTTGGGATTTAAATCCAAAATCTGGTCCCTGATGCTGGGTTCCTGATGAAACCTACAAAGTACTCTCCTTTCAGCTGGCAGGTGGCAGTGAGGAGGTGGGGAGCAGGAGTCCTCAGACATCATCACTTAAAATTTTTCAAGTCAGAAGTGACTTGCTCAGAGAGTCAAACAAACAACAAAGCTGATAGATCCCCAAAGATGTATATTTGGAGCAAAGCTTTCAAATTGTAAATTTTAAATGTAGTTCTTTAATTTGTAAAAAAAACTTCCCTGACAATTTCTTTCCAAGATTATTTTGCCAATCTATTTTTTCTCCAGAATTCACATATGAACTCTAATTAGCAAAGGCAGCAAATTTTAATGATGTTGGCCTACTCATTCTGGTAGCTAACCCCCTCCTATTTATCTGCCCACACAGCTAACAGCATGTTCTTTCTGAAACAAAAATCCAATCCCACCAGTCCCTTCAAAGGGCTTTCCTATACAATAAACTGAATGCCCCAGCACGGAGCAGGCATGTTGGCCTGGCTCACCACTCAGGCCATCACCCGCCTCTCCTTCTGACCTGCACTATGCAGCCCATCCCAGTAGACTCCTCAGAGAGTCAGGGGAACTTTGCATGATCTGTCATTCCCAATTTTTTTTTAACTGGATAATTCGCTATTTCCTGCTTCTTTTAAAGCAGCTCAGAGTCAGTAACTCCAGATCACCGCAGGCTTCTTCATCTTCTTGCCCTACCTGGTTGGAGGCTGCGTCTCTCTGCCCATCTCGGAAGCCTAGACTTACATCTTCGTAGCCTTTGTCACCTTTCCTCACCATGAACCATGAGGACAGGGACGGTATCCT
The DNA here is from genome assembly GCA_004363575.1 of Solenodon paradoxus. NCBI lineage: Eukaryota > Metazoa > Chordata > Mammalia > Eulipotyphla > Solenodontidae > Solenodon > Solenodon paradoxus. The sequence continues at coordinate 885,311 of RJWH01000243.1, forward strand.
CTGCTTTACAGAATCCTGAATCCTTGACACAGAGACTCAACCCTGACTGCATGATAGAATCACCCAGAAAATCCCATTGAATTGATAAGTGGTGGATCAGGGCGGAGAACCTTGGCCTTATTGAGATTTGCTCACCAATTGAAAAGACACAGACCTGGAGCTGTGACCTGCCTCAGCCATCCCTGGGGACTAAGGACTTGCTCTGATGAAGTCCTTAGAATTTGTCTAAATAGGCTTCTTGGTCACACACTGGCTCAGGAGACTACAAACCCAGACCTAGGGTGTTCATGAACTTTTATTTGACTTTTTAAGAACACTGATGGACTTTCACTTGTCCCAAGAAACAGAATGATAAAGATGATTCTTCCCACAAGAAGGAACCTGAAAAATGCCTTCCAGAGCTGGATGGAGCTGTGACATGATCAATTCTGATTCAAAAGATGCCCCTTTCTCTTGGATCAGCTCAGGCAAGAGTTCATCTCAAGTTTTTTGCCAACTGAGAATTCCAGAACCCTAGTGGATGGAAGGGCTGACAGACCGGCCCAGTGACCACTGGGAGCACCTCTGTGTGCTGAGGGCACACTATCCTGGCTCAGGACCACCTCCAGCCGAGGCGTCCTCTCCTGTCCTGTATGTGCATCTCTGAGGTCACAGTGGAATAAATCCCCCACCATCACAGCCATGTCTGGGAGGCCAGTTCATGGAATGAGCCAGCCTCAGTCTGCCCTTGCTGAGAAGCACAGGCATGAAGAAAAACCCCTTGCTTAATCTTCACCCCTTTGTCCTCATTCTGCAGAGAAGAAAGCCAAGAGGTCCTAGAGAGTAGCTCACAGAGCCCAGTTTCACGCGCTATAAAAGAGCTGGAGGCCTCTTGCACTTGAAGAATCACAGATGCTGGCTCTGCCTTCCAGCACCAGGCAGGAGAAATGAGACAAACAAGCTTTGAAAATAAATCTGACTCCCTCGCAGCTCCAGATAGCTGACAAGTGTTCGTCCATCTGCCGCAAGCATTCACACTGTGAATTCATTGATTTGATAATACTCTCGCATAATTGATTGAGGAGGAGACTGGCTTCTTGACTTGTCTCCATGTTTGCTGTCTGATATCATCTCAGCACTGTTCTCTTCATACTACATGTAAGGAGAAAGGAGACACCAAAGATTTTTCTGGCACTTTTGACAGACACACTTTTGGCTTTCCAGAGGCAGAATACTTTGGGGGGCCTTGAATGGCAGACCTGTTAGTTGAGGGCTTCTTCCCTGGACGCAACTGACTCGCCATTACCATACTGCTTGCATCCTCTCCTCCCAGGCTGTCCCATTATATTCAGAGGAGACAAAACATGCTCTGTTGCTGGACCTGGAGTCTCTCTCTGGTACGAGGGATGTAGCAGTCCCCATGAAGTGACACAGAACAATGATAACTGCACAATTGTCATATGAGATATTAGCCTTGGGAATAACACTGATCTTTCTGCTCTTAGCAACCACTACAACCCGCCTGCCTCTCTGCGACTGTGACATTCAGATGTCACCACCATTTCATTAAATGGAATCAAAACAGCTGTGAGGGTTGCTATTTTATTTTATAGCACAAAGTCATCATAACTTACTTTACAAAGCAGCTAGCTGCTAGCAAGTGTGGTGGAAATGGAAAAACTGATTGTGAAAGAATGAAAATGAAACAGGAACAAGAGGGGAGGTGGTGGAATTGGGAGAGAGTTAGGAGTCTCTGGGTTCACAAAAATGACTCAGAAGTTACTGGTCATATTGTTATTTGCAATGAACTATTAGGCAAAGATATGCCACAGGATACATTGAGTTTAGTTCCTCAACAGTAAACAGGTACCTAGGTACCTGAGATTCAGTTCAGCCTAAAGCAGATGCTATCTGGCCCCTTCTGGAGGCAAAGGCTCAGATACTATAGCCCTTCCAGTTCCCTTCTCCCACTTGCAGTACTCAGCCCCCAGCCTTGGTACAGTAGAAACCCCCTAAAGACGTGGTTTTAAAATCTTAGGCACCATGCGACTTCTTTAACTGAACATCATGACCAAAGCAGTATGGCTAAGTGGTTAATCCATTGACTTTCAAGTGAAACAGAGGTTGGGTTGCATTCTGCCTGTGCTGCTTTACTAGCTGTGTGTCCCTGAGGAAATGATTTAACTTCAGCATCTCAGTTTACTCATCTGTATAATGGGCTAGCAGATCTTGTCAGTGCCCTGCCCTTGCCTTCAATCTTACCACATCCAACTGCATCCTTTGCCTTAAAGTTTTTCTGGTGAGCAGAGCCAAGTCCGCTCACCTGGCAGACAGGATGCACCAGAGAATCAATGCTCCCCAAGAGTAGCTCTCAAGCAGTGAAGATGGCAGATGGGGCACAAATTGGTGTTGATATATAAATACTCAACTTCCCTTACTGCTTGGGTGGGTTAACTGTAAGACCTGAGTCTTATATCAGCCTCCAGATTTCAACAGTAGGGTCAATCTCCAGTTGCCCACAATGGTAACTTGCTTAATAACAAACCCTTTATTTTATTGTTTAAAGGAAAAGTGCAGGCAGTAATGAAGGTGAGTAGGTAGGCAGGCACGAAAAGAGAAGAGGAATAAATATTCCTTTTATTTAGTTGTTCATCTTGGTTGTTTCCCCTGACTCGGGTCTCGAACTTGAGGACTTGAGATGTACGTGGACTACATCCTGTGGCCTCATCTGCTAGGTCACCAGGGTGCGCCAACGAACCCTTTATTAACTGCCTCCCTTCTTTGTCTTATTTCTACACTCACCTTCTGGAATTTTTTGAAATCATCACAAATCCTTTTTCTCACTGATCTGTCCAGAGGCAATGGCTATTTCTGGCTGATTCCCTCAAAAGACTTTTTTTTAAAAAACCTGTGGTTCGGGAGACCCTAAAAATCTGTATACGAGGTTTTTCTAATTTCTAGATGTGTTTGATCTCTCTTCACAACTATTCCCAAAACCCAACATTGATCCTTCCCAAGTATTATAAGTTTCTGCATTCATATTGTTTGATACTAGAAATATCCTAGGATTATGATTTGAAAACTCCATTTTTAAGCCAGTTAATTAAGTTGTACATCTCTGTTGTCTTTCTGAAATGGGTACATTCGGTCCCATTTCATACTTGTACAATATGGTGGGTCAATACTGACTTCTGGCAAAGTGAACTGCTTGCTTCCTCCAGGGTTACAATTCCCCATCTCCAAGGAAAGCACAGCAAAAGCTATCCTATTTTCAACTTCAGGTATATAATAGGGAAGATACCCACAGGGGAGAAAAATCCATGAATCACCTTTCTTCTCTTAAACTTGCATCTTCTTGTAAGAATTCAAACATTAAAAAATGAACAACTATACACCAAGGGCTTAGGGTTCCTTGGTAATGGTACTAGTTGAGAATTAGCCGTTATTAGTGGGAAGGTTAAAGTCTAGAGCTTGTTAGCACATTTAGTTGGAGCAAAGGTGTTAATGAAAACAGTATTTGCATTTATTTCCCATCAAGGCTAAATGAAACTGGGTAGAAGAGTCAGGTCAAGTTCATCTTCCAGGGGAGAAAACAATTCAGAGCACACAGTTTCTTAATAGAAAGACAGTCATGAAAGAAAAAAAGTTAATTTTATTATTAATCCTCATTATTTTAACTCCAACTTTTGGGTCAGGGCACCTATGCAAAGGAGTCTCTATAGGCTTGGACACCTGAAGGTCATACACAGTCACACCGTGTGGTCGTGTTTTGCATAGGCCACCATTTTCAGCTGCAGTTGGTGTCAATTCCCTCTGGAAAGCTGTCTCCTCTCCCAGGGTCTATAATTCTGATGTATGTCTCAGGGTAACTGTTGTTTCTAGTCTTCCCCCTTTTAATCAGTTCAAAGTCAGACCCATTTCAATGCTGATGGGCTGGCACCATCCTTAGGGAGTGTGCATGATCTCTTTTCTGCTCCTTTAAAGGAGTTAGGAAAACCTTGTAGACAATGCTTATTGGAACCAATAAGGCCCCTGTAAAGCTTAAGAGATGTTGACAAAGCGGCCCTCGGCTTTGCTAGAATGTCTTCCTCTGGAGGCTTGGACAGCCTCCTAACTTGTCCATGGAAGGGGCTATTTCAGAAAACTGCTCTTTATGGTGGCAATTCAGTCTCACATTTGAGTTCTTGATAGTAAAACATATTTACATTTAGAAACATATTTTTATATAAAATCTTCGGAAACCCTCTCTCTCCCAGTTACTTGGATGCTCTCACCAAGCAAAGACCTTGGGGCTGGCGGCTTTATGCCTATTTCGTTTTCCCATTCAATCCATTTTCACTGAAAAGGAGACATAAGCAGTGAAGCCAATATAGTTTTATTGGATCCAATGCACTGCCACTAAAACAAATATATGTACACTCAGGCCAATACACTTTTATTAAAACAAATAGAATTTAATTCAAACCAGCATTCAATACATTTTCTCAAAGCAATGAAATTAAGCTCTACCAGTACTTCTGCTCAATATGTTTTCCCAATCAAATCCATTTGAACAAAGTGAAATATATTTATCATAGATAACACATTTTTATTAAAAACAAATTCACTGAAACCAAGTTTCCCTTTGAACCAATAGATAGAAATTCTAACCAATTGTACAATTAGATCATAGAAATGGATGTATTTTTACTTTAGCAAAAAGCATTTCTATTTCAGTCCACTTTAAAACACACTAATGAATAATAAAAGTTGTTCCAACAATGTCTTTAATGGAGTATTTTTTCAAAAGTATGTCCCTTGGGGTTGAAGTACAATCTAGAAAATAAAAACACTTAGGAAAAAGAACAGTACTGGGAATATAATTACAATAAATTCAGATTTGTAACGATTAAATATTTAAGTCTATCTATATGTAAAGGGAAGTTGTTAGACGTGTGTGAATGCATGAAGACAGTTTGTAGTTATGATCACTACTATATCCCATCACATTGCTCCCGCCCAAAAAAATCCTTCCTTATCAGTGTTCAAAGGTACTGTAAACTCTCATCTTCTGATTTAAGGATCATCACACATAGAGAGAACTCGACGGAGCAGGAGTTTGTGTATTTGTGTGGCTCTTTGGAAGAGTTTCAGTCTTGGTGCCCAGATCGCAAACAAATCTTTGAGTCTTCTAAAGAGTCATGGAGAAGACAGCTACTTCTAAATTACCATGTACTGTGTGTGTGTGTGTGTGTGTGTGTGTGTGTGTGTGAGAGAGAGAGAGAGAGAGAGAGAGAGAGAGAGAGAGAGTGGGTGTGTATGTGTGTGTGGTAGGATACTTATTATAAGCCATGTATCCAAATGCATCCCACCTCTCCACAGGGCCAATATGTACCGGCCGCGAGCACACCCTCAGGTAGAGAAGCACAACTAGAGAAATTAGAGTCCACTCCCTTGGTGAACATGAGGGCTTTCATCGGTGACCCCAGTGAACCTCATTCTGTCCGCTTCACAGTGGTCCCCACACTCGGTCTTCTCGGCTTCCATCCTAACCGAGGGTACAGGCCATAGGGACGGAGACCTAGAATTCTACTGCCTCCACAAAGCAGACCTTGGGTCCTTGTACTATGTCTGGAAAAGTACAAAAAAAGATTAGATTATGCTCCTAAGTCATTAGGCAAATAACTAATTGATTCTGGGTCATCCTAGCCTTGAATGGACTAGACCTGCCCTCCTTGAAACACGACTAGTACAGAAATACTTTGAGAAAACAAGATGTTCACCACAGAATTGTTTATAAAGGTAAAATGTTAGAAACTCAAATATGTAGCACCTGGAGGACTGACAAAATATAATAATGTCTTCCTGATATATTAATCAACATAATACTGCAAGTATTCAAAATGATCCTGTAGAGATATTTCTTGAATGGAAGATAGTCATAGTATATCATTAAAGGAAAAATATGTAGCAAAACATTATGTGTAGTAATTTTTTTAAATTACTTTGTAAAATAAGCATGTATGTCTAAACACAGACAAGAGAAGACAACATGAAATGTTAATTGTGGTTAAATGAATAGTAAAGTTATAGATTTCTTTTTCTTTTTTAAATCTGCATTTTACAAATTTCTTCTATGAGTACTTTTTATGTAGAAAATTTTATTTAAAAAAAGTTATTTTTAAACTATGATATTAATATCAGCTTAAAAGACGGAGAACAGGTGCGCCCTGGTGTAGCAGTAACTAGGTCAGTCACTGCCAAAGGAGAAAGCCACACACTCCAGGATTTGAGTCCGAGTTCTGGGGGGCAACAACTAGTGTGAGCAACTGAAAAGAGGAAATTCCTAATTGACTTTTTAAAAATATAGTGACCAAATATTGAGTCTGCTTCTGAATTTTAATTCTGCCACCCTTTTAAAAAGGGGGAGGATTCATATCACATTTTTTGTCTCTTGCAAGATTCTGTTTGAGTAAGGCTTTGTTCAACTGATCATCCAGCATGTATTTACCCACAAGCCCAAGTAATAAATTCTTCTAGCTTGTTTGATGAAGCAGTATGGATCGGCAAAAAGTCTAAGTGTGCTTCATTTTGTCAGATGATGTAAACTATGTCACTCGGACTTCCATTTTGACCTTGGCTCAGAGCCATGATCTCATCTCCTATGTCTGGTAACATCAAAGCCATGGCACATTTTTAATGGTTTCCGTTCTACTTTCTTACTCTCTCATTCTGGGTTTTTTACGTGTTTCTGTATACAAAGAGATCAGATTAATTCTTCAAATAGATTTTAATTAACCTGCCCCAAAAAATTCTATAGAAACAAATCCTAAACAAACATTAAAAACAGACCATGATTATGGAAAAAAAAAAAGCTCCCACTGTCTTCTGGAGGACATGATGTGTCCACAGGACCTCCATCGCTGAGTCAGAAACCTGGGGAGAACTAAAGCTTGGGAGTCATCTTGGTTCCTTTCTCAGAGGCCTGCTCCTCTGTCGTTTGCCTGGCACTGAGAGGGAGGGATTAGCTTTCCTGCCTGGAAGAGCAGCGAGGGCACACCTCCTATGGCCTGGAAACATTGGACTGAGTCTAGGAACTAAATGTGTTCTCCCTCATTCATTAAGAGCCTCCTGGGAGGACTTGGTTTTCTGAGATTCTTTGTACATGTGGTTCCTAGGATGGATTTAGCGCTCTCCATTCAATTGGGTCCTTATTTGCACCTTATTTGGATCCAGCTCTGAGAACGGAAACTCCGGGTGAGAAGGAAGGAGAGTGGGGTGGTTTGGCAGGTGATGGCAGAAAAGAGAGCTCCAGACAGACAGACAGACAGACAGACAAGCAGAAGAGAAATATACAGACTCACAGAACGTGTTCTGCTGATGCTGACATTTATCCAGCTGCATTTGAAACCCAAGTGGAAATAATTGCTGTTCATTGTATTGTTTTAGATGAAAACGGTAAAAAAATAAATGGAACTGTCCAAGTTGTAAACCTTCCCATCTTCATTAAAAATAGAGTTAAGAAATGAAAAGCAGTAAGCAAGGAGGCAGGAGTGTTCTGAGATTTCTTTTTCTCCCCCAAGGCAATGATCCTAGTGAACTTGGCATCAAGGCATCCTGTTTTCTGTCCTACGACAGAGAGTTATTTCACTTTTCCTCCTTTGGGAAGGATAGCTCAGAGCTCCACACCCAGACCAGTCCAACCCCCAGGCCCCCAGCCTGTATTTCCTTATAATCAGTTATCAGTTATCCTTTATCAATTATCCTTCAAAGCATCCCACTCACCAGTTCTTCTTTTCGGTCCTGAGAAAATGCCTTTTCCAGAGACTGCTGGTGCATTGACCTCTTCATGACCCTCTGCGGTAGAGATCAACCCCATTCCACAGAGGTGGAAACGCAGCCTCAGGGAAGCTGAGTCACTAACCATGATCACACCGCTCCTGCATGAATGGAGTGACAGAGCGAAGATGCACACCAGTCAAGACTCCAGGACAGATGCTCTGCCCACTCCTCCCTGCTTTTCTAGGAAGTCCCAGGGATTGTCTAACTCAGCGTGCACCTGGTTCAGAAGGAGAAACTGAGGCACAGAGCAGTGAAAGGGCTTGCCAAGGTCACCATGATTGTGCCAGTTAGCCTGAACACCACAGTCTACAGAACTCATCATATTCAAATACCTTAGCTAATACATTCGGATGTCAAAAACCTGGCACTAAAATTTTTACCGGTATTTTCTGAAAGAAAGCAGCTTAGCTGTACCTCTGGCTCTATTTTATCTTATTTTTTTTTAAGCAGAGGCCTAATAAACAGCCCAGCTATGGGTTTATTTCATCTCCTTCATTTCCTGTCCCTGTTCTCTGGCTGCGGGCGGGAGGCAATGTGTGACACGGCAGCTCTAAAATGGGCCAGCAGGAGAAGAGAAAGGTTTAGAAAAGATGGGGGAACAGACCTAATGCCCAACAGCAGACGACTAGATAAAGAAGCTGTGGTCTCTATGCTCAACTGAATTCTATGCCGCTGCTTTAAAAAAAAAAAAAAAAAAAAAAAAAAAAAAAAAAAAAAAAGCAATTGTGTCCTTTGTAACAATCTGGACAGAAATGGATGGGATCACATTAAGCGAAATAAGTCACAAAGAAAAAGAGAAATGCAGAATGGTTTCACTCATAGGTGGACTACAATGAAATGAAACAAGTAAACTATTTAAACCCCAGCAAAAACTCGCAGGACACAAGATTATGGCCACCAGGGATGTGAGAGCAGGGAAGGAAGGAAAGAGGTAAAACAGCAGAGGTAAAGGCCAGTAGAACTCTGGTGGAGGGTGTGGTAGGGAATATAGATTGAGATACAATGTCAATATTCAAAAATTATAAAAAAATTTTTAAAGATTAAAAAAAGAAAAGAAGGGGGTGATCAGGTTCCCGCTCTCTCTCCCTTCCACCCCAAGGTCCTTCCTGTGTCCCTGGGAATCCACTCTCTGTCTGGTGGGCTTGCAAAGTGACGGAAGCCAAACTCTGGTCTGCGAGGGAAAGCGGCAGGAGCACCAGAGAGCTGGTAGGAACTCTGAAGCCACCCCGCCGTCATGGTGCAAGGAGCAAGGTACTGAACTCCACGTATTGCTTCCTCTCCTTGTGTTGAAGAGTGTCAGTCACCTGTGTCAATCAGATTTATAGTATCTGAGACCAGAGACATTTAATACTTCTTGGAACCAGGAGATTTAACTGTGGATCAAGACACACAGGGTGGTAGAAAGAGCATGGACTTGAGAATCAGATAGGTTTTATTCGAAGTTGAGACTCAGCTACTGATCACTCAGCCAGGGTTATTGGGTAAATTATTAACCTCTCTGAGTCCCAACTTTCCCATCTGTAAAATAGGACACTTTTAATATATATTTGAGGTATAGAAGTTAGAGTATTCAAAGTCATTTGGTTTGCTGGTTTAAAATAAGAATTACCCAATTCTTATACATCTGGAATCCAATTGTCCAGTTTAGAGTTTCAAAGGCAGCAAAGATCCTAATGGCTGGATTTCGTGGAGATAATCCTAACATTTATGAAGACATCTGTGCACTCCATCATGACTATATCCTGGAGGCAATACACACAGTCAGACCTCTGTGTGTTGTTCAGGTTGTTAGACTGACAAGACTCTGTGGGACCACTTTCTTATGAGTAATGGCAGGTATGTGTAAATGTGCACACACACAGATGTGCACTGATTTGCACATAGGACCAGGGAACTCACATTATAAGAAAAGGGTGAATGAGGGAGGAGGTGACAAATAATTATATTCCACCCACATAAGCTCTTGCAGAACTCAACAACGACTGCAAGTTTTCTCCCAATATCTCAACAGACTAGAGCATCCACACGCTTTTGAATAATGTCTTTATTATCCAAACATGAGCGGACATTTTACTGAAATCCAGAAACAGTCTCTCAAATAGGAAAAGGAACTCAGAAGAAGACAAGTGGTAATTTGCAGCTATTTTGATTTCATCACAATTTCAACAGAACCAAGATTGTCCTTGCATTGCCCCCCGATGGTTCTGCAGCAGAGTGAGTGAATTGGGGTAGAGTTAGGTTTTAAATGCCTCCTAAATCATTTAAGCCAACTAGCGTATGTGGACAGGATGCTCCATTCACAGAACAAATTCTTTCTCTGTCAGATGCTCTGATAGCCCAACACCACAGTGAAATATCAGAAACCTCTAAACATTTGTTTTGATTTCTTTAAGAGTGAACATTAGACCTATCAAGAACAACAACCCAATCGTTAAGCCCCGTGCGGTTCTCCTAGGAGCCAGCTCTGTCACTTTAATCAGATTATGGACAACCCATTCTCATCCCCGACATTTATCTTCTTTGTTTACGAACACACCAAGCAGCATTCTTCTAGGCATCAAAAAAGAGTAATCAAAATTGAACACAACAAAAGACCTTTCATTATTTACCGTGTTAAATAACATCTATTTGCTTTCATTAGTTTCCAAACAACAAGTACACTGGTCTGATTAAACTTGGCATGTGTTAATTACACCCGCGGTCTGGGGTTGTTTTGTCTACAATAAAGGATCACTTAAGGGTGACGCCTGACCTGAAATTTGAGTCTCCCCAGCCTGAGAAGTCACCTGTGTGCAAATGCTTCCTCAGTAAAAGTTTCCATCCTCAGAATGGCAGGCTCGGATGTGAGCTTGTCAGAGAAAGTTACATGTGGGGGGGTGTGTTTGGGTTTTAAACCCCCAGTTTATCACCCGTTTTATGGGCTGGAGTTAAACGGCAGTACAATGCAGTTTGCTCTCTTATAGCTCAGCGCTAACAGCCTTCATGAGCCATAATTAGAAGTAAAACCACCACATAAATAACACAGCAGAAAAATTGCCACTATGACGAGCCAGACTTTGGCTTTGGGGAACTTCAGCAGGTCCTGAGAATCCATCATACTTAAGGGCACTGCGTGTTTTAGCCCATATTTGTCTTACTAAAGCCAAAAAGGGAGCCATTTAGACTTTCAAATGAGCTTTTAAAAATAGACAATGCCCGTGTAAACAGACTGTCTGCTGCTAAGTGTGATATAGAAACACTTCTAGAGAATGGGACAGATGCAAGGGCTGGAAGGGAGAGAGTGGGAGTCCAGAGGCAAGGCTGCAGCAAAGAAACTGGTGGGAAGAGGCTGGGTGGATTTCCCCTGACAGAAAGTTCTAGATATATTTCACCACAGAACCCAAAAGTTGCTGCATACCACTGAGCATGGGAAGTTACCCTTCCTCTAAGGCTGGTTATCCAACCTCAAAGGTTGCTTTGGTGACTTAACACTCCATAATGAATCGAGAGCAGGGAGACTAACACTTTCCAGGACCTTGGCATTTTCCATGGATTTTCTTTAATTTTTATAATAGCCTTAGGAAGCCAGATAGAATAAAATGAATTGAGCCCTGGCACCTGAAAGTGGCCCTCGGGAAAGAGGACCAACAGCCTGGCTCTCTGCATTTGGCCTGCCCATTTTGTAAAAAGGCAGCAGAGAGGAATTAACATAAGGATGCCATACAATAATCAGAACCATTTCCTTTTTACCTTATTAGCCTCCCTCATGAGAGGGATTAGAAAACAAACCAAATAGAGTAAACTCGATTACAGAGTAATGGACATGCTTTGTAGTAGACGGTGTTTTACAAAAGCCTGCATCATTTGAAACATCGATTTAAATCCATCTACTTGCTTTTAAAAATAAGTCATATGCATTTTTCTATTGATCAGCCAGAACAGCTAAGGTCTAATCTTCATGTGAAATGAGAATGAACATTTCTTTAGATATTCGAAAATCCCACATTTGTTCTCTAAAGGGGTTGGTTTGCTTTTTTATTTTCTTCTTTTCTCGACCAAATCAAACAAATGAAAATGAAGACAAGAAAATTGCCTCAAAAAATCTCTACTGAAAATGAAAAAGAAAACATTGCATCTGGTGTTAAACAGAGCAGTGAGGGAAGACTTCTCTGTAGGTAACGGCTCCATTTCACATGTGGATTTTTGTCTGCATTTCTATCTCTGCAGGCCACATGTGGCATGACACTGACATCTTTTTAATTAAGATACGAAGTGCTCTTTTTTTTGTGTGTGGACCTGCTATATTCTAACAAATTTACTACATGTCTCAGAAAACACATAGCTTTGCCAAAGTTGGTGAGTAGCCCAGCATGGTTTATCTCCAGCCCACAGCTCTTTCCCTGAATTCAATACTGCAGGCACAATTTAATGCAAACCCAATTTATGACTTAATGCTCTAGGGACTGTAGTGGGAGATTGTTACATTATTCTTTTCTAATCCTATTTGTGTTTTAATTTGCTAAGTCTGTAATGAGGTGCATGCCTTGAATAGATTCAAGATCTTTCACATTGCTTTTGACTTTGTTTAATATAATAGATTTTACAGTTTGTATTAAATACCTAGGTGCTACGGTCAGTATTATCTCTTTATTTTCTCAACTAGAGTGAATAAAATTACACCGTGAAAGTAATTGTGTACATGTTTCCTTGTTTATTGTAATGGTTTATTTCCTATTATAATTCTTGATTCAAATTACATCTAGTTTTCCAAAAGTCAAGTCTCCATGGTCTCTTCCTCCCCCTTTCCCCACGATTGCCACTCTCTGAAGAGAATAGAGTCTTGGCTGACCACTGATTTTGTTGAGCAATTGTAGAGTAAGTTGTCTATTCTATTGATATGCTATTTATGATAGATCAATTGAACAGGAAGGAAGAAGGGGAGGAAGGAAGGAAGAAGGAAGGAAGGAAGGAAGGAAGAGTGGGGAGGGAAGATGCTGTGTCACTAAATACTATTCTTATTTCTAGTATTCAGCTCCTAATCAGGGCAGCTACATCACCCAGCTCCACAGTGTGTCATTTGCTGTCCATAACTGTGTTATAGCCAATTATAGCTAAATTCTCTGTTCTGTATGCACAATCCAAGGGCGTCTGGAATGCATTTTGCTATTTTCTGAATCCTATTATTGCAGACATGTTTATTACATTCAGAAGATGGCTTTCTGAAATTACATTGAAATTGCACAACCCACCTGCCATTTACAAACAAAAGGACCTAAACATTTCTTAACAAGGAGAAAGTTCATTTGGCTCTTTTCTGGTAACTTTTCCCATGTTATTTTTTTCCATAGCCATTTCTGTAAGACTTTTTTCTCAAGTCCCTATGTATTTGCAAAGATATCTGTGTTCTCCAGTTACTGCTTATTTTTAAATTAATAACCTAGCAGGTCAAAAAGGAGTTGCAAATCAGCTATTGACTCCTATAATAGATGCTTGCTACAATTTTCAATGTGAAATTTTTCTCAGATCATGAATAAAGGGGTTGTAAAATGGACCCTAAATTATAACCATTTGATAGCTCCGAAATAGCTCCTTTAGGTTGCTTGTCAAAAAATAAAAAGATTTCAAGGTATGTCCTTAAATTTCATTGGGGGCCATTTTACAAGGAAAGTGAGTGGTGTTAGAAAGACACATGATATCTATTTGAAAATGTAGCACCTCATCATTAATTATTAAGGGAAAAATGAAAGCATTTCTAAACCAAATGCTTTCTTCTCCCTTCTCCTGAAGTTTATACTCTTAAACCCACCCCCACCTTCAAGCTTACTTTATTACTGGTATTTGCCTCACAGAGCCAGGGGATATTACTACCTTTTTATTTGCTATTTTTACAGGACCCAACAAAGTGCTTTTAAAATATATAACCACTTAATTCAAGTCAAGCTTCTTCAACACTCCTTTCATTCAAGCCCTTTCTAATTTGTTTTCCTCCAGCCAGGAGCCCAGAGAAGACACTGTGATTTATATTTTCATTTATTTATTTTATTTGGGCTTTTCATTTAAGAAAAGAAATTCTGTACAACCCCCACTGCCCTCAATTCTGCATCATTTCATTCCACTCCACCCCTTTATATTTGGGCCATTAAGACCTTCTCAAGGCCAGACTTGGGAGTTTTAATTGGATTTCTTTGGAGCTGATAATTGTCTGGACGGGGTTTGGACTGGGGTGTTTCCAGGCACACCAGTGGGGTGGGGGTGCGGTTCTTTGTACCACTCAGGATGGCAACAATCCAGCGCTTTAGAATTCCATCTTCTTGAAGCCAGGCTTTGTATTTTTTCTCTTTTATCATGACAGGCCCTGCCTGGTAGAGAGCTCCTCATATAGAGCCCAGAAGGAAATCAGCCTTTCCCCAATGATTAAAGATAGTTTGTCATAGCACTTAAATTACCACAAAGATGAAAGGTATATAGTTGGTAGCATGAAGGATATTGTTATTCAAATCAATATATTGTTTCTGCTTTTGCATTAAAAAAAATACAAGTATGGAATGAAGGCAAGTAGGCAGGCATGTAGGAGAGTGGAAGAAGAAGCACTTTGTTTTATTTAGTTATTCATCAACTTTATTGCTCTCTCCGGTCCTGGTCTTGAACCTGGGTTCTTGAGATGTATGCAGACAGTATGCAGTGCACTAGACCACTAGTCCACCAGGGCATACCAACATATTGTTTTTGTTGGGGGGCTGGGCATTACGAAATTTCTACAGGACATTTAAGAGCAAGGACTTGAGAGTTCAGCAGTCTTGGTTCCAGGTCCTTCTCAGTGGCTTTTAATGAGCTCCTCCTCTCACACCGACTCATTGATCCAGTCAGTCAATACTTACGAGGCCCTACCATACGTACCTACCATATGCCAGGCACTGAGTTAGGCACAGAAGGTAACAGGTAGAAACATAGATGTGGTCTGGTAGGGCCAAGACAGACAAATATTTACAGTAAAATGTTTGACAGTAGGGAACTCTAGGGAAAACTTTTCTGAAAATAGTGATATAAGTGACATGAGATAAGTTTCCTGCAAGCAATATAATTACCTGGTTCATGAGGGCACCATGAAAACAAGTGAAATTATATTCATAGGACTCTGCATTATTCCACAAAGAAAATTAAGATCATGGAAAGTGATTGTCATTATTGCTAAGTACCATCGCAAGATTCCTGAAAGCATGATTAGAAAACCCTATTTCATCTTTAAGAAGATGTAAACTTTACCCCATAGTTCTATAGCAATCTGCAGTTTTCATTTGAGAGAACTAAAGCCAATGTTGTCTGTAGAACAGTAAGATAAATGAACTAAAATTAACAGGCTCCTTTAATGAAAAATATCACTAGCAATTGAGTCTTCATCAAAACCAGATACTCTAGGACAGAAATGACAAAGACAACTCAGTTCTATCTACTTCAAAACAGAACTCATCCTCCCCCTCGAGTCATGGTCACTCCCAAAAGAAGAATGAACCTCCAAAGCATTCTTATCAGTTTATAGAAGGTGAAAATATTTAAAGATAGCCAGGAAACATTTTAATGGATATTTATACATTAGGAGTTATATTTGTTCCTCGTAACTTCAGAAATGCATTCTCCCAAGACAAACTGTCAAAGAAAACTAGCATTGGGAGACCATGGTTCATGTGTCTTGGTGGATGGAGTGTGGTAACAGAGTTCTCCAATGCAACTCCTGAAAATAATAAGATACCCAAGCATTAATGTGCATGATCTTCGAATGCTTGCGTTAATGTCACAAATATCTGGAGGAAAATGATGTTCTTTGAGCAGCAGAATTCCTTTGAGTGGAGAGTGCTGTCTTCATTTTATTGGATACTTGGATGGGCCATTTTGGTACCTTCTCATGGTGTCCAAGAGTAAACATAAAATATATAATGAGTCCTTAATTCTTCTTTTACTGGAAATCCTTGCTAAATAAAGGTAACCTGAAAGTTTTTAGCAGCTATACTGAATGAGCCCTCACTTCAAGTTTTGGAGTATCTTACACGTCAAAAAGATCATGTGGAGCTATGTTCTCAGAGCTTCAGAGCTGCCAGCAACGATTCTTTGGCATTCTAAAAGTACCGTCTCTTTAAGTAGGAGAATGCTGCCATCAGTGAATGATTGCTGATCTAATGACTAATTGATAGCAAGAATCTCTAATGACCTAATAGCTCATTAGGGTTGACTGAGCCAGCAGGGGTCTTTGAAAATGTTTTTTATTCCACTCTGAGGCTTTGTGAGTTTTCCTGTGCATATATCAGACCACTGTTCAGGTTATTAAATCTAAAAGTGTGAGACCACGGCAAGAACCGGACAGACCTGTTCAAATATAATCAGGGAGCATAAGGGCAAACATGGAACCTTCATGACGGAGATGTAGAGCACCACTAAAATCATATGACAGGAGGCGAGAGAGACATGCTGGGAGCCAATGTGTTCCCAACAGGTAACAACGTATATCAAGAACTGAGCTGTTATCATGATAGTAAGGAGACAGCTTCAGAGTGGCTATATTCACCATTAATTCATCATTCAATAAATTAATGTTTATCAAGGTAGTCTATTTAATGCTTTATATACATTTTATCAATTTATACAATTATTATGGTCATTTCACAGGAGAAAACTGAGCTTCTGGCAAGTTAAGAGATTTAAAGAGTATGTATACATGTGTGTATATGCATACATGTGCGTGCATATGCATACATGTGTGTGCATGTGTATATATGTGTATATACATGCACACATATACGTATGTGTGGAGATGCGTATATAATCACACATACACACCTGTGCATATATACCTATATATGTATATAATACATACACATGTAATATAGACACATATTTTAAATATATACATGTATATTTATGCATATATCTCCATCTAGTAAATAACAGAGATGGGACACGAATCCAGGTCTCTCCACTCCTGCTTTTTTATATTATCCTAGAGTAGGGTTCAAATAAGGCAAGCATCTTATTTCTTGGAAAATTTTTTTTTCTCAAGATAAAAGGAATATACCAAATGTTGGTATCCATTAAAACAGAAATCATCAGTTCTGATAGCATAATAAATTAAACTACTCAGGTGAGGCCTGGGTGTAGGTGACAAAGGATTCCCCTCCAGTCTCCTTTCTAGCACTAAGCTTCCATTTCTTCTCCATCAAGAGGATACTCCATCACTGGTGGTTGAGTTCCCTTCTGGCAATGGCCCTCATCCATGGTTGGAGCGGAACTGCTGAAAAACAGGAATTGAGGAATGAGAGACAAACCACCCTGGAAGCCTGATCCTGAAGTGCAGAAGTGTCTCTTGTTCCCTTTGAGGAAAAACTTATTGTAATAGTTCCGCTCAACATGACACACACATCCCCACCTTGTGTTTAACTGACCTGATGTTTTAACCGAAACAATCATCAAGGGAGGAACTAGGGCATCAAGAGCATGGTCACAGGAGGGCAGATTTCAAAAAGGGTACGTCCATATAGTTGTCCAAGATAGAGATTCTCCAGCTTCCAACCACCCGGGCTGAGGGCTGCTCCCAGGGGTGCTAATTCCCTGGCACTCCAGGCTCCACCTGGTGCAGTGAAGGCCCTCTGGCAGACATGTCTGCTGGAGGAAGCACATGACAAGTGTGCAGGGCATGTGAGCAAGGTTTTGAAAGCATCTGTTACATCTGCTTTTTTTCCTAGAAGAATGACCAGAACAGCCCCAAAGCCCACATCTGTTCATGAACATACAGAATAGGAACATATTTTTACCTTACTGGTAAGTACTGGATACACCCTCCCCAGCACCATGAGAGTGAATAATACTAACATAAACATTCTGAAATATGTCAGGATGTGGAGAGGCAGCTGTTCATCCCTCTTGTAAAAGATTTGGGCAATGCTGGTTGACCTCTGTTATAGAACTGGCATAGATTAGCTGAAATAATACTTTAACAGTTTTTTAGTACCCAACTATATGTTCTGTTATAAGGAATAGCAAATGTTTAATCATAAATATTTTAATGGCTTCAGGGATTCATGGTATTCAATGACCGTGTTAAATGATAATAATCACATCTGGTTTATTACTATAGTAATTCAGCAGCTTCTCTTCAGCAGTTATTTTTTATTATATGTGCTGTGCTACCGTCATGGTCATTTATAGCAGTAATATTTTAAAGTGGCTCATTTGTTTGTTTAAGGACAGTTTCACAATATATTTCTGTATTAATATACATTTCGCACTATTATTTCCAAGCTGCCACTGGAAAATTGATCCTAGCCTGTTATGACTAGAGAGGCCGGAAGACACGTGAAATATCCCAGCAGAGATGGAGTGGGGCGACCAGATGGGGCTGTCCTGGTGCCCGTGGGGTTCTGACAACCACTACTGAGACTTGCTCATAAAGGATGGTGTGCACTAAGAAAGAGTTAAGACATCCTAAATAGAAAGAGAAGACCCTGGATTTGGGGAGGCATTTCAAGTGAAATGTTGTCCCAGAGGCAAAGGCATTTGGGAAGAACTCCAAGACTTGTGGTTTGCATGACCTGGGGCCATCATCAGCCGTGGCAGGCATCTTATTTCAATAACAAAATAATAATGAGGAGCCAAGGAGTGAAAAAATGGGAACTTGCAAGGGTGAAGCAAGGGCAGATCAAGGTTACCGGCAGGGTGGTGTTAGTTACGGACATCAATTTCAACTCTGTTCCAAGTCGGCACAGTGGGCAGGACAGAAACGTGGCGAGCAGCACCCCATCTGCCTCCTTCTGTTCACTCAGGTGGTTCAGAGAAGCAGGTATCACGCTGTGTTCCATGCCCGCCACACTTGGCCCCTTATGTCACAAGGTGTTGCTCGTGATGAGCTGAAATCATATATTGCTCTTTAGTGGGACAGCGGGTTCTTCATAGCCAGAGGAGCCAATTTTCTATGACAACCTGGGGAAGCAGGTTGTGTGAATTCAGAGGAACCCAGAGCAAACTGTTGGGCTCCTGCTCTGTCTCCTCTTGGCTAGATCCTGATTGGTTGAGTGACAGGGCAAATGGCTTTTATGGCTATGAATGATGTATGACCATAAAATGGTCTGTAACCAGAAGTGCCAACTGATATGCCTGCTGATTTAACAGACACCCAGGGTTATGTTTGCACAGAGACGCTTAAATAAACACGTGCTAGGTTTGAGGCCATTTACTAAGCAATTGTGTCTCTCACTCGTCTTTCCCATTTTATTTTACTTCATCATAAAAATGAGAAGAGTAAACCTATGATTCCATAAATATGTACACACTCATTACAGCAGCAGGTCCTCTTTCTTCCGCTGGCTCTTTGTCCTTTCTTCCTTTCTACCTGCAGAGGGAAATGTGACAAACTTGGGGAGGCGGAGCCAGCTTGGCAAGTTCACTTCTTGAATGAACTGCCCCTTGGATAGAGATGTCCGCTAGTTGCTTTTTCTTTGGGCGAACCAGGAAAAGAAAGTCCAGAGGTCATGTTCAATCAATGGAATGGGAAGATTTCTGTTCAGCTCCCCAGCAGCAAAGGTACGGAAGACAGACAAACTTCCCATGTTGGTCCTCAAATTGCAATATATGAGCTCATTGGTCTCTTTTGATATGTTTGCTACACCTGTGGCAAGGATGATTAATGCAAAGCTAGATTTGGGTCTGGAAGCTTAATCTAGATGATTTTCATATGACACCTGAATGATCATTAGAGGAATACGAATTTTACTGAATGCACATGTTTTCTCACATAAAATGATCAGGAATCCCTAAGACATCATAGAGGGGTCCTGACTGTCTGGAAAACAGCCCATAGGATCCATTGGACTTTATATCCCAAGCTGAGTCAGGAATATTACAGCAATCTCCTATTTTTGCTTTCTGAATCTCAACTGGACCTCGTAATCTTTTTCACAGGTCCTCCAAGCAGATATTTATTTGCTTCTACTCGAGAAGTTTCACTTCTTTCTAAGGAGAGTAATTTATAAAGCATTTTTTTTTTTTTTATTGCCGTATTTTTTTCTTAAAAAGTAGAATTGGTATTTTTTTTTTTTAAGAATATGCAAACCTGTGAACCCATCTGATTCCAGAACCTTTTACAAGAGTAAATCTTTAATTGGCTTTATCTATGATAATCAGGCTATTCAACTTTTTATTTCTTTTTGGGTCAATTTTGATAATATTTGCAAGGAAATTGTTTATTTGGGGCTTTCAAATTTATTGCTGTTGATATATATGCTGTATTCTCTTAGATTAAAAAAAATTCCTCCCATATCTATTATTATATCTCCTTTCTTGCTGTCAATCTTGTGTATTTTTGTCCTTTTTATTCTAAGTCAAGCTTTTTAATTAGTCTTGGCAACCAGCTTTTAGATTTTAGATTTATTAATTCTACTACTTTTTATTTTCCATGCTACTTTTTTAGCATTTGTTTTTATCAATTTTTATAGCTTTATTTGTTGCTGTTCTTAGAGTCGTGGTAATTTCTTAAGATTAGCACTTTGCAGACTTCCTTCATTCTTTCTTTGGGGTGGGGGAGTCCACCTCATTAATAAAAGCAGGGGTGAGCAAACTACTACACTCAGGCCAAAGCAGACCTACAGCCTGTTTTGGTATAACTTGGGAACTAAAAGTCACTTTTATATATGTTTAAACACTGTGGAAAAAAACAACAACAACTAAGATCTGTGACAGAGACCATGTGGCCACAAAGCTTTTACCCTTTACAGAAAAAGTTGGCTGAACCCTGATAAAAGCATTTAAGGTTATACTTCTTCCTTTTAATATAGCTTTTACTCTGCCTCCCATATTCATTTGAAGTAGTCTACTTTCCCTTGCCTCTTAGATACTTCATAATTTATCTTTCAGTTTCCTCTTTTATCAGTGTTATTCAAGAATGTATTTCATAATGGCTAAATATATGTTGCATACCTTTTGATTATTCATCATTTTATCAGCTTATAAGAGAATGTGGCTAATCTCTATTCTCCAGTTTGATAGTCCCTTCCAACCCTCCCATCTGACTGGTTTTTCCCATCTGGTTCTATAGAAATTTGGGTTTAATACTCAGGTAGTTTGTGTGTTTTTTAATGTAGTTTCTGTTTTAACTTTCTAAGCCCATGTTCCCCTGAACACATTTTGTCATTATTGCTTGTCTTGAGTGAACCTGAATATCTGAAGCCTATATTGCATTGTAAATCATTGTTATTTCAATTTTTTAAAAAGGAAACTGGAAACGCACGGTAACATTGTATATGTTTAAGTATATCATGTGTATTAATTTGGTACATTTATATAGTGCACTATGTTAACTCCTCTATCAAGTAACATAATTTCTCTTTTGTAGTAAGAACAATTAAGATCTAGTCTCTCAGCAACTCTGAAATTTATAAAACAGTGTTGTTGACCCTAGTTACCATGAAGTAGATTGGATTTCCATGACTTATTTTTCTACTCATTGAAGTTCCCAAGCACCTTTGATAAGATAAAAAGATAAAATCCTCAGAGCACCTTGGTGGCTCAGGTGCTAAGTCAGCGGCTGGGGTGTGGACCATGTAAAGCCCAAGGATCAGGTTCAAAATTCAGGGACAGGGCATGGGGGTGGGGAGGAACAAATAAAATATATAAACAAATAAATAAAAAGTGCTTTCTCTTCATCTTCTTCCTTTCTTAAAACGATGCTTCTTCCTCGTCTCCCTTCTTCTCTTAAAAAAACCCCACAAAATCCTCTTGCCTTCCTTCATTAATAATTGACATTTGATATAGATTAAATATTGAGACTAAAATAAGACAAAGTGATGAGATAAAATACTGCTCTGTTTTCAAAGTGCACACTCCTAAGATAGTGAGATAGTAACACTCCATCCCAACAGCAAACAGTCCTGCTCTAGAGAAAATTGCTTGAGTCTGACGTGCTGCATTTCTGGCCTGGTGGGACTCCAAGACTCCTTACTCTCTGCAGTGGCTTCATTGTAATTGAGATGACAGAGCTTCTTGGTGGAATGTGAATGATATAGACAAATATATTTGAACCTGGGCATTGGTGACATGGTTCAGTAAAACAAAGATGGCCAAGAATTCAGACCATGAGGAAGAAGAATTTTGATACCATCATCATACATAATGAGCTAGATAAAAGAAATGACCCAATTACCTAGGATGCAAGAAAATTTCAGTCTCCAAAGGTGCTGTGTAGAATTGTTTTAAGCCCATAATAAACACCACAGGTAGTGGCCCCAAAAGACCACCTGCTCAACCAGACT
This sequence comes from Solenodon paradoxus, assembly GCA_004363575.1. Taxonomy (NCBI): domain Eukaryota; kingdom Metazoa; phylum Chordata; class Mammalia; order Eulipotyphla; family Solenodontidae; genus Solenodon; species Solenodon paradoxus. The sequence continues at coordinate 907,378 of RJWH01000243.1, forward strand.
GAAGGTGGCATTTCCTTGACAAACACACTCATCTAGACTCTGACCTCAGCTCTTAAAGAAATGTCAGTGTGTTTATGACTGCAAGTTGATTGTTCTTAAGGACACTGTTTCATACTAGCAAGTCTCAAAGAGACTGGCATATTAAATAATATACCAATTTATCTATTTACTGTGAGAAATGGAACTGTTGTGTGGGTGGAATAGTCATGTGTATGTGATTGGTATATTATAGTGAAATCTTTTGTAAAGTCACTGGCATATTGTATCACTCTTCTTCCTTCCATGTATTTCTATAGTCATTCAAAAGTACTACAAATTCATCAGTCAATGAATTCATAGATAAAAGATGCCTTATCTCTATAATGGAATATTATTTATCAACAAAAAGGAATAAATTAATGATACATACTACAACAGGGTTGCTCTAGAAAATATTCTGCTAAGTCAAAGAAACCAGTCATAAAATATCACATATTATGTAATTCCTAATACATATATGAAATATCCATAATAGATAAATCCATAGAAACAGAAGGAAGATTAGTGGTTGCCTGTTATTAAGGAAAGGGGCTGGAAGTTAGGGAGTAGGAGAAAACCTGTATGGAGTTAAACAGTATGGAGTCTCTTTGGGATTTGATGAAAACATTTAAAAATTTGTTGTGATGATGACTATGTGAATCTGTGAATATAAAAAACACCATTGAATTGGATACTTTAAATGGATGGACAGTACGATATTGAATATATCTGAATAAAGCTATTATACACCAAAAAAGGATAACTAAGATAATTTGAGGTCATAGTGTTTTCAAGTTGAGATCTTCATATCTTTGTATTGACTTAAAAGGAGCATTTATGTGTTTTCATATAAGAGTGCTTCATTCAAGGATACGTTCTTTAGTAGATGGGACATGGGCAAAGGAACCAGAAAAATCACGCAAGCACATTTAAAGCCTCTATTGTATCACATCCACTAACATTCTATTGGCCAGGAAGTCATACTGGTCTAGCTTCAAATTAATAGCAAGAAAGCATATATACTCCTACACTACCAGGAGGCATTGACAGTGTCCTATGGAAAAAGATATGAATGTACCATCATTATAGGGAGAGAATGAGAATTTGGAAGAGCAATCAAGTCCATTGCAGGTGACCATTTTCTTTCTGGGGGTATAGTGGGGAGTGTGGCCCTAACACATTGGAATGCTGACACACTAGTGTCTCCTGATCCTAATACATTGGGAAATCAGGCCCAGCTCTTTCACTGATCATAGTTTCCCTTTTTAAAAATTTTCTATCTTGAGATTTTTAAACTGTTGCAAAATAAATCAAGTTATGATTTTTTTACAACCAGCAGAATTAACTTCATCTATCTTGATATATTGTATTTTTCTAGGAAAACTCTAGAAAGATATAGAATGTATTGCTAAGAATTAGATGTGACTGAAAGTAACACAGACCCAAAATAGCACTATCTTAAGCAAAATAAAAGTTTGTATCTCAGAGGAAATCCTGGAAGAAGCAGTTCAAGGTGATATGGTAGCTATACTCCAATAAGACTTCAGGTATCCACGCTTCTTTGAGGCTGTACCTCCTGCTCTCATGATCCAAAATGGTGGCTACCATGTCCTCATGGAGAGGTTGGAGAAAAGGATATGGAATGAGAAGGAAAAGGTATGTGCTAATCATTAGGAAAGTCTCCAAAAGCAGTCATATATCATTTCCACATATCTCATATTCCAGAACTTTGTGGCATGGCCACATGTGGTTTCAGGGATGCTTGAGAAATACAGTCTATGTGTCAGGTGATCAGGTGTTCAAATAAAATCTAGCTGTTCTTTGAGAATGGATAGTGCCATCTCTGCATTCAGGATAATTATTCCCTATCCTGCAACCTCACCACCACACAAGTGGCTTGGGTATTCATCATTTTTTATCAGGACGATTGTATTTCTTAGAGGATAGGTTTCTAGAATATACCATTGCCTAGTATTTACATCTCCAGACTGAATACCTGCTGTCAGAAGGTATGTACTTAGGGACTAACCATAATAAGGGACAACATTTATTGAGTCTTATTCTCCATCTTCACACATAATGGTGGTATCTTGCTTAACTCCTAACAACTAAGAACTAGATAGTATTACCCCATTTCTATCAATGAAGAACATGCATTGTGGAGAGGTAAGTGCTTGAGCTAATTTTGGAACTCGGCAGTGTTTTCACAATTACTACCAATCAAAAGAGCATCAAAATATAAGTAGGTTAGAGTGAGATAGATTTGCTCTATGGGTGAAATATATTATTCACAACATGAAGTAGTAACAAAAATCTTGCAGCTGACCTTCCAACCAAAAGGTCAAGCTGTCACCATACTGTGTTTAAGAACCATTGTACCAAGTCCTCCTGTTTTTGACCCAGTGTGGTTCAGATTGATACATACAGGAATCGGAGTGCATGACCAAAGATTGTGGGGCCAGCTCACCTGAGTTCAAATCCAACCTCTTTCACTAACTGTAAAATTGAGCAAGATACTTTCTCAGTCAGGTTCCTATTTATGAAATAGGGATGGTATTGCTTCCCTCAAGAGATGTTACAAGAACTAAATTAAACTAATACACATAAAGAGCCCAGAACATAATGAGTGTGCTGTAAATGGTGATTTTCTCTTCCCTCTCTAAGGCAACAGCAAACTATGTAGAATGGCTATACATTATCAAAAATAAATAAGCTCGTTGCTCTAATTTAGCTAAAAACTAGTCTGAGAATCATAATCCAAATGTCGACATCTAAGAAAGGCAAAACACTTTTGCTTTGCACAGTATAGCCTCTTGAGCGTTGCTCTTAATCACAAATGGCAAATTAGTGAATTCCAGGGGAACCAAATTCTACCCACTTTCTAAATACGTGCAATTGCCAAGCCTAAGAGATTCATCAATTAGAAAGAGAACTAACTTCAAAGTCAGTTTGTTAATAAGAAAATAAATAATAACCAAAGGCATAAATTCCAGAAAGCTCTTTGCTGAAACTAGCAAAATGCCCCACATATAACCTGCCTGCACCCTGGTGCTCTCCTAGTTAAGGTAAGACCCCCAGAATGATGTTTTAAGAAGTTGGAAGCATCAATTGCTGGAGACTGATGGGGAGATTTTATCAACCAGACAAGAGACCCATGGGGGCAGTAAGCATGGTCCCTTTATTTCTAATGAGAAAGAAGCCAGCTAAGCTGCTGTAATTAAAGATGATAAAAGGGCCTGCAGTGGCCAGTCCTTGAGCCACTTACCTCTTCGTCTGCTGGTCTGTGCAGTGCCTGTCCCACGTGGCATTGATTCCACACAGGCTCTCACCACAAAGACAAGAACAGCAGAGAAGCAGTATCTTCTCGCCAAGTGCAGAAGAGCAGAGACGGATGCAGCCTCAAGAACTAACACACTGTGTTTCCAGTTTGCATGTGTTTAAGATCCAACATGGGCTGAGGATTCTTTGTTTTAATTACCTACCTACACCCAAAACCTGGCCTTTAGATGAAAGTCACAGACACTAAAATGCTCACAGGGAAGCCAATCCAGGGTAAACGCCAGATGGGCAGTACTCCCAGGACTGACTCCCATCTTAGTCTCTCTGAACTCTACGGGAGCAGGGTCAGCAGCAAGAATTGAAGGAGTGTCAACCCCACAATGCACAGAGGAGAGCCCCTGGGTTAGAGGCACAGGTGGGGGCTCCAACAGCAACCAGTCTCTACAGGCTTTCAAATGTATAACATTCTTCACAGATAAACTAGCACTCGGATTCAGTCTTGCAAAAACATCTGACATGATTCCTAGTTCACAAATAAGTGCTACAGCATCTGGTTAAAGGCAGAAACTTGAAATCAGGGCTGCCTTGGAACCCTTGCCCTAGCTGAGCCCAGGTAAGTATGCTGGAGCTCACTCACTCAGTTCATTGGCTCAATGGGAATAGTGGTCACCTCCTCCATCAGACAGATTTTGCAAAAGATTAAATGAGATAATGAATAAAAAATTACTTAGCACAGTGCTTAGCATCCAATATACTCTGAAAAAATGACAGATAAAATCATTACATCTAACACATCCAAGATTACTGAGAAATGGGATTCATACCTATGTCTGTGATCCAAAAATAATTTAAAAAGTAATTTTAAAAATAATGTAAAAAGTTCTAACTAATCTAAAAATAATATTGATTAATAATAACACAGGTATGTATTGTTAGTTATAAAGCAAAGCAATAAAGCAAATACCACTGAATCTACTACTTAACTCAAGAAGTCAACTATTGCCGATATTACCATGTAGACCTGTGTTCTAATTACCCTTCCTGTCCCAAATTGTGCTTATAACTTCTTCAATTTTAACAAGATTAATTTTATTATTTATAAAATTATATGACATTGATTCAATATATATTCAATATATATTGTCTTAAGCAATATGTTATTTTTGCTTTGGGAGCTTTTAAAAATCTATTTTCATACTGTAAGTAATATTCTGAGCCTTTCTTTGTTGATTCAGTATTATGTTTTCTAATATTCGGATAGGCTGTTGCATATAGTCAATGTTTGTTTATTTTCTTTTCCATAAAAATGCAAATGTCACCGGTTATTTGTCCAACCTTCTGTTGCTGGACTATTAGGTTGTTTCTAGTCCTGTTTGTTTTCGATTTTCATTCATGCTGCTGAGAACATTCTTGTAGTGTCTTCAAGTTCATATGTAAAGTGATTCTCCAGGTGTATAATCAAAGGTGGAATTGCTGGGTTGTCAGGATACCTATGTTTAACTTCACGAGACAATTCCAAGCTGCTTTCCAAAGTGATCGTGTCAATTTATACTCCCACTGGTGGTGTGAGAGTTCCCATGAACTAGTCTCCCCAACACAGATTTCAGAGCGCTTCATTTTTGACAATGGGGAAGAAGTAAATTGTTCATCCCAGGTATTTTTCCTTTTATCATAGGAAGGTACTCAAGATTTATGATGGCATGAAATGACTTCCCTGAAAGTGTGGGGCACTGGGTATCTTTAAAGGTTTTTGTCAATGAAATCCTTCCAGGAAGGTAACTGGGCTGAATCCTGCATTATTGGGTTGGAGAAAACCACCTCTGGGGGAAAGACAAAAAAGTGTATGACTGTTAATCGCATTCAGCCCATTGTAGGTCATCTTCTAAAAGGGAAAGCCATTGCTGGTACTGGTTTCAGTTTCCAGACTTGCCCCAAACAGGAGCATGATTTTTCCTAGGCAAAGCCTCTTTATTTCTCCCCTCTTGCTCCTGAGGGTCCCTGCCCAGTTCTCTGTAGACTTCTCCAGGAGGTGCTGAAGCTGTGGGGGCCTGTGCACATTGAGTCCTTTGACTGCCACCTCAAACAGCCAGGAACACAACCCCTGACCACACAGAGACTCTCCCCGCCGGGCCTGGGCCGTCGCCAGGAGCAGGCTGTGCAGTCTGCTGCTAAGCGAGGGCAGATGGCTGGAGTTTGGTCAAGAGAACAGATGTGCATTATGAGCCAATCTGACCACAGAGAAACATTTCCCCATGCCTTTTAAAGGTGCACAATTGCCTGATTAAACCAAGGTAATTCAACACACATTACCTTGTTCGTAAACAGAAAGAGAAAAAGAGCCCTTCCTTCTCTAGGGTGTGTAAATGGTAGCAAAGGAACCAAAGACCTCAGAAATGCTGCAGGGAAGCTCAGGAAATAAATGTCCATGGAAAGGACCCAGCCACATTTTAATGGCCTGGATGTTACCACACCCAGGCCAGAAATAAGAATCTATTGATCTCTATTCACTCTTCACTTCAAGGCTTTGGTCAGATCAATTTAGCACAGGAGCACGAAACTTCCATTCCATTTAAAGGTGCCCGCCCCTGCAGACCTTTCTCTCACTTGTCCAACAGCTGGCCAGCATCTGTTCTTCTTAATGGTAATTTCTAGTCATTTCGAGGAATCCCCAGGAAGTGGTATTTTTATTCTTAAAACATTTAAAATAGAATTGGGGACACCAGATGTCCACTAAGTGAAATAGCCAAGGCAATAGAACAGGCATGTTGAAAGAGAGAAGGGGCTTCATCAGTGAGAGTCTTTCTACTTCACCTGGAATGTTCATCCTCTTCCTCCACTATCTGTCTGCCTTCAGCCATCCCAGGCTATGCACTTGTGATCACCATCTTCTCTTTCAAAACTAAACTCCAGTGTCAGTTCCTGGATGAAACCTGCCTGGCACGCACACACACACACACACACACGCACACACACACATACACACGCATACCCACGTCCTCTAGTCCCTATTTTAGGGGCAGGTGCTAAGCACATAGAGTCGCCACCATGCATCTGTCTTCCCTATCTGAAGACAGATACATTTACAAGCTTGGCACATAATATGTGTTCAGTTAATACTGAAGTCCATGAAATGCGAGTCTGAGCTTTGATTTATCTGAGGAAACTTAACAGTTTCTATGAGGGGATAGGAGATAATATGAGCAAAAACATCTCTTACATTAAGCTAAGTATTTTATATGCTACAGGAATGAAAAATATTCTAGGATTACTCAAAATATAAACCCCCCTCCCCCCCAGAAAAAACAGTATACTCGTCACTCAGTCATGGTCTGTGTACATGCCTCCTGTATGACTGTGAGTACTGGGAAGGCTCTGCTGGATTAGATTCCCTTTCACAGACTCCGTGTGAGACTTGTATAGGCACTGGGTGATGATGACAAAAGAGGAAGCCCTGGGGTGAATTGAATTGTGAAACATCTTGAGCAGAGACAAAGGTCTGGGATAGATCTTTGAAAACTAGCTATATTTTGAAGATAGTAAAAGAAAAACAAAGCAGAGGCAGTCCCAGGGAGAAGCCATGTTTGCCCAGGTGGTGGTCATCAAGAGTGACCTTGAACACCTTCTAGGCTCTTCTTACCTATTTTTTCAGAAAAGAAAAGTTACCCTGTTTTCACAGGGTTATCTGGTTAGGAACAGATCTCCTCTGCAAAAATCCCTGCTCCCTGCCCCCTAAACACACACACACACACACACACACACACACAGCCCCTCCAACATATTAACAAAGAGACATTAGGGCAGTGTTGTTATTCCATTGTGAAGCTTCTGGGTATATGGGCTACTCCCAAGCAGACAGGGGTGAAAGCAAACATGAATCCATGAAGGCCCTTCTCCAGAATTCCATGCAAATCTTCAAAGACTGCTGCCCCACTGGGTCCAGACAGAAGCCCAGTCAAAGGAAGCAATTTCAAAAGAAGATTGAATCTGCTGTTACACAATCAAAGATACCAAGAAGACACACAGTGTGGTGTTTGCCTCTGTTCTCTAAAACCCGGGTCATGCAAGAGGCCATTTGCTTTGAGAAAAAACAAATAACAATAACAAGACAAAATCAAAACTATATCCTCGCTAATTTAATCAAATGCAATGACTTATTTTTCTTCAGAAACTTCAGGACTCCTCCTACAGGAAGCACTTGGTATAAACAGATTTTGTTTCCTATTTTTCGTTCCGTCACATACTGTGGGCATCTATCCCACAGCTTTAAGGCATTTTAATCTGCTTTGGGGTGGGAGGAAATGTTCCTCAAAGCTGTTCCACAGCCTTGTTTATCATAGATGCCTACTGTGTTAAACAACTCTATTTGTCAATGAAATACAATGCTTAAAGTTAAAAAAAAAAAAGAGTATTCTTAATTCTTAACTTTTTCCATTTCACCAATTTAAAAAACTTGCATTTTAATCAGATGCATTTCTTAAGTCAGTGTAGAAATTCCTTTTCCCTTCTCCTAACTCAGAGGGGAAGCCAATCTGTTCCACATTCTATCCAACTGTGCAAATTCTAGAAGGAAAAAGGCAGCAAATTTAGTACGATTTTGCGGCGCTATGTAAATAAATGGCCAATTTCTTACTTCTGGGCATCTAGACAAGACAAAAACTCAGTAAGTTAGAATGGAATGATTCCTTCAAGAATTATAAGGGAAATCCTCTTCTTTCTATGATGAATATCTGATTGTTTTTCAGTGTCGTAGGTGGCAGTGAGAATAGGGCGAGGTATGGAGTTTTTCTTATATGTGATATTTTTCAGTTTCATTGTTTTGAGAAAATGCGATTAAGAAATCAGTTTGTACATTCTGAACCCTTGTTAAAAATAAATGCTATTATTGATTCAAATTCTTGTAACTTGTTTTACTTGTTTAGTTTTTCCTTTTAACTCAATTTTATTGAGGTATAGTTACATCTAATAGAGGGCCTGACTTTAAGCACACAGTTCAATGGTTTTGACAGGCACATATGCCGTCACGTAATGATCACAGTAATTCAGAAATAGAAATAATCTTTATTGCCCCCAAAACTTTTCTTGTGTGCTCTTGTAATCCATCTCCCCCAAGCCTACTCTTAAGAAACCACCACTCTGTTCTGTCACTGTAGGGTTTTATTTTTTTTCTTTTTTACATAGAAATGAAATCATATACTGTGTCATCTTTGGTACCCATTGATATTTATTTGGTATCTATTCGGTATCCGTATTAGTATCTGTTTTCTCAGCATCATGTGATATTCATCTGTGTTGTTTTGTGCATATTTAGTTCTCTCTTATTTCTGAGTAATATTTCTTTGTGTAGGTATACTATCATTTACTTATCCACTCAACAGCTCATGGCCATTTGGGTTGCTTCCAGTTTTTAACTATTGCTAATAAAGCTGCCATGAACATTTATGCACAAATTTTTATGGGGTATATGCTTTTATTTCTCGTGTCTAATTACTCGGCAACAAAACTGTCAAGCATTCTGGTAGTGGTATAATCAACCTTATAAGAAATCATCAAAGTGTTTTCCAGAGCAGTTGGACTACTTTACATTCCCACAACAGTATACGAGAGTCCCATTTGCTCCACACACTTACCAACACTTAGAACTATCAGGTTTTTTAATTTTAACCACTCTCATGGTTATGTGATTTTGATTTCCATTTTCCTAATGATTCAAGATATTGAATAGCTTTCATGTGCTTTTTGGGCATTTATACATTTTCTTTTGTGAATTTTCTATTCAGATTTTTGCTTTTTTTTAAGTTGTTTTTCTCATTAATAAATTTTTATTATCAAATTTTATATTTTCTAAATTCAAGCATTTTTTGGGGGGTCAGATATATGTTTGATGACCTTATATCTGACTTGATCATTGGCTCTCTTGTGGTATCTACCAAATAATCAAAATATTTGATTTTAATTAAGTCAAAGTTATCTTTTTTCTTATGAGTAGTGCTTTATGCATCCTAAGAAAATTTTACCTAAGATCAAGTCATGAAGATTTTCTTCTCTTTTCTTCTCTAAGTCTTATAATTCCAGCTTTTTTATTTCTGTTCTAGCAACCATTTCAATTAACTTTTGTGTATAATGTTGGATAAAAGATCAAAATTCATTCTTTTCTACATAAATATCCATTTGTTTCAGCATCATTTATTGAAAAACTATCTTCTTCCAATTGAAATGGTTCAATACTTTTGTCAAAACTCAATTGACCATATATATGCTGCTCAAACTCATTGGTTTTTACACAATCAAATATTAAACTCTGAATCCAATAAATTTTTAAAATTAAGTTCAGTGTTATTGAAACAGGATCAAGAAGGAGAATATGTTTAGGACATTTTAAAAAATCATAACGTTCTTGAAAAATATTGCCCATTTATGTGTCCTCACCAGGTGTCGGACCTTGGAAAGCAGAGATGGTTCTGATTCTGCCTTGTCCACCAGTGCTTCACAAAAGAAGCTGCCAATATGCACTCATAGGAAGAAAGGAAGGGAGGGAGGGAGGGAGGGAAGGCAACAGGAAGACAGGAAGAAAGGAAGGCAGGAAGGAAGGAACAAAGGAAGAAAGGGGTCTGCTATTTATGGCAGTGCCATAAAATGAACAGGCCTTCTATTCACAAAAGCTAAGAAGAGGAAACTACCTAAGTGCCCAATATCAGAACAATGGATATAGAAGACGTGAGCTATATCAAGAGGTTCATCTTTCAGTGAGGGCAAAATCTTGGCAGAGCAGGGCTCCTGTCTGAGCTCCCTTCTGGCTCCTCTATTTTACCTCTCTCTGCCTCAGTTTCTGATCTGTATTTTAAGCATTTCTGTGGGCAATCACTGATCAATAATCTTAAGTGTGACAGAAAACTGTCTTACAACTCAGCTTACTTTCTGATTGTCGGTCCTCACTTCTCAGGGAGGAAGCCGACTCACCATCCTCAGTCCCTGCTGGTAGGTCTACGTTCTTGCCCGAATGGTCCTTCTGGACTTGGCTTCAGACCTCTGCTTCAGAGCCTGTTGGGTGGTGGCTGCCTCGGTAACTGTCCCAAGTGACTCCCTCTCAGAGTGTGTGGGAGACGCCACAGCAGCTCAAATTAGCAAATTGGATGCAAGGACCCCAGGAACTCAGACCCACAGGCCTTTCAGCTCACATCACCTCTCAGGAAAATTGGTTTCTAGTCTGGGGACAGATGCCCCTCTCTCCTCTTGTTTCCCCCAAATATTTTCTCTTTATTAAGCACTCTCTATCTTCCAGTCGCATTGGTCCCTTAAGGGGATCAACACAGTTGACTGTTGCTTGAAAGGGACAATGAGTGACAAGAGGGGTATCAGGGGCTAAAGAAAGGGTTTTAATAAGATAAAGCATCTGGACCATTGCATGTGATCAGTTCATGTTAGCTGATGCTGCTCTTGTTAATACTATTATTACTGAGGGGAGAGCTCGAGAATATGGAGCCCCAGCTTCTGACAGGAATTAGAACGAGGACTCACACCAGGCTGGCCACAGGGGGCCGCCTTCCTTTCCCTGCTGCTCATAGAGTACCAGCCAATTTTCAGCCCATGTGACCACACTTCCATCCAAGACAATTCAAATTAATTTTGTGCATGAAATTTGGTGGGATGCAGTGCCAAATGTTTAACTGAAATCAAGATGCAAACTTCCCTTCATCTATTCGCTTTGTAAATGCTGTCAAAAATAAAATAAAAGCCATTAAGCTTGTCTGGCAACATTTGTCCTTTATGTACCAAGCTATTCATTTGTTTGGATTCCCTTGTCCTCTCTTTGCCTGCCCACCTTCCCCACTCCAATATTTTCTCTGTTGTATTTATACTCCCTGAACAGGCCCAGCACACTGTCAGCTCTATAGACTTGCCAAGTCTCAGATCCCTTTTAGGGATTTGTTTTATTTAAAGAGCACCCCATTAATGGGTTTAATGGCCTTTCAATCACTTAGTATGCATTGTCAATGAGGGAGAATCGATTTTCTGAGAATTTCTGTTCTGGGAGGAAAACAAACAGCTCTTCAGTCCCACTGCAATTTGGCCAAAGAACAGAGGATGCAGAACTTGCCGTGTCCAGGGGTCACAGGCTCTCCCTACAGCAGGCCTGGGGGGAGGCAGCTCACCAGTGCCACTCAGTAAGACTTGCCCCCACCTGTCTGCACTTCTTGTCCCCTGGGGTGCTGTAGCCCGCTGGCCCTGGAGACACTTTGCATATGAGTTTTGGGTAAAGTTGACTGCTCTTCTCACAAAAGACCCATTCCCAGGTTCAAGGCACCCTCTTGAGGGAAGAATCAAAACATGATCCCTGGGCAGTTCTCTCAGCTGCTCTTGATCCACAGTAACAGATGGGAAAGATGACCGTGTCCCCCAGACACAGCTTTTTAGAAGAGCATTGCACTTCCACGGTCTTAAGTTCCAGAACCTTATAGCAATAATCCAACACACACCCTCTCACTGGGGGTAGGTTCTAATTAGCTCAACTCTCATTGGGGTACATTTTATTCTATAAATATCTGTTGAGCACTTTCTAGGTATACTCGGCACTATGGGAGAGCCATGAAGGGAGCATAAAGCAATTTTAGCCCACACTCAGGGTTTATTGCTTCCAAATTAGGATCTCCTTTGCTATTACCAAGATCCTCTCTTCTCATCATCCCCCTCCTCTCCCTCTTTCTCTCTCCAGCCCTTCACCAAGTATCCGGCATGAAATCTCATATAACAGCTATAGTTATGGAGACGGACAATGACCAGCCTACACAATCCTCAACACAACCTTGTAGAAATCCTTTATATTGTTACCATCCCCATTTTCGAGGAGGAAACCAAGTTTAAGGGAACATTAACTGTGGAATCAGATCTGTCTGACTTGAGAAACTTTCTCGTGCACCCTATGCTTCCTCTGTCTTCTCCTCCTCTCTTTAGGGCACTTTATTCCCCAGGAATCTAAACCCACTGGTGCTCACCGATATCAGGCTGGTTAGACAATATTATTCATAGTAATAGCAAACACTAACAAAGGACTCCTCCTATGTCAAAGTCCTCATCTATCATTTTTCACTGAATCTTCACAACTACCTCAGGGGATGGGGAAAAGGACACCATGAGATTAAGGGACCTGCCCTGGGTCTCACAATTACTAAGTAATATTAATGATGAAATTGCTAGCATTGATGAAGTCTTATTAAATGGCAAACACTGGGCTAAGATTTTGTGTCTAGATTTTTTTGAATCTTAACAGTATTAAGTAAGATTATTTACAGCTTACAGAAGAGGAAACGGAGGCTCTGAGATTTCAGGTAACTGGCCCAAGGCTCCCAGCTCAGGGGTGGAGCCAGTATTTGCTGCAGGTGACTTTCGCCCAAGTAATAACGATGACCTCCCAGATCTGCATTCTTCCTCCTGCACCAAAGCCGCCTCTGTCCTCTTCAAACCCTTTGGAAACTGGCCCATAAGTTTTCCCAAAACAATCATTGAAAGCAAACCCAAGAGACTTCAGGTTTTGAGGCAAGGCTGTCTCTTAACAAGCTCCTGCCCTGAACTGGAATCTCATTTGCATTTGTCCTTCTGCAGTAGTTTTCAATTCCCAAGCATAACACAATTTAACTGTAAAATTCGCCTTAACTAGGCAGCTGTCTGCTGCAGCCAAGCACGAGGCTCAGGTGTGACTCCCAGTAGGCTCTCGCGAATCAGTGTGCCAGCCTCTGTAAAGCAATATAAAGTCACCTCCGAGAAATTAGATGCCACTTGGAAGAGGCATATGCTGCCATGGCTGCTTGTTGTCAGCTCCCAAGAGTGCAGGGGTGCCCATCATGTCTCAGTTACTCCCAGGGCTTCTCTCCTGAAGCTTCCCTGTCATTGATATGAACCGATAAGGGGAAGATTACCAAATATCCTGGGCCAGGAGAGTTACTTGGGATGGTACCTTGGAAAGGAGGCATAGTGGGTTTAATTGACTTCCCTTCACCATTTTCTCAACAGGCCATCCACGAGGATTTCCAGTGGCCAATAGGCAAGGTAACGCTACGTAGTTAAGTGTCATCTGAGCCTGTACTGTGTAAGCAGGATATTATGATAGGGGATTCAAAGGTGAATCAACAGCATGAAGGCAGTCTGACATGGCCCAACAACTGAGACAGGTTCGCATGTAGAGTACTAAATTTTAAAAAGTGCCCTTAGAAAGGTCATAACCAATAAAGTTCAATGACATCTGCTGAGAGGCTTTGTTGAAATAAAGAGAGCAGAGGAGATTATTGAGAGAAAAACTACAGGTCTTACTTCCTCGTAGTAAATTGAAAATACCTTATGTGGAAAATGTATTTAATACTAACTTACCAAACATCATAACTTAGCCTAGCCTACCTTAAATGTGCTCAGAACACTTACACTAGTCTGCAGTTGTGCAAAATCATCTAACACAGCCCTATTTTATAGTAAAGCATCATGAGAGAGCACCATACTGTATATTGCTAGCCTGGGAATAATCAAAATTCTAAGTATGACAGTCTCTACTGCATGAAAATAGCTTTCACACCATCACAAAGTTGAAAAATTATAAGTAGAAACAAATTCACACTGGAAAAGTAGAGAAATACTTCAAAGGCTGGAACAAAGCAAAAAGAGGAGGAGATGGTGCAGCCATTTTAAGGTAGAGAAGGGAACGTTGCAGAAACTTACACCTGCTTACTCTGATTTTGCCGTAATATAAAAAATAACTCAACAGAGTTGTTCTGTCAAGTAGTATGGGGACTGTCCTGAAATGGTCATCTTCTGAAGGAAGATGCTTGAGGAAATAGGGCAAGTTTCACTATATTCATGTTTCATCAAGCAAATTTGCATCTTTTTCTTTCTTAGAGTTCTGACATAATGGCATTGACATAATGGTGAAGGGAATTAAACCCACCAGCTGTCCCTTCCAAGATACTATCCCAAGTAACTCTCCTGGCCAGGATGTTTAAAAATTAGATTTAGAAAGACAATAAAGTTTGTTCTTCAGCTATCCCTGTCTTTACTTCTCCTAAGGAGTATCTTATAATCTTTATCTTGAGGGTTGCTTTCTCTTATTGCCATCAGCTCTAGAGTCCATAGGGGTTAATTATCCAAGCTAAAGATTTTCTAGGTATTTCTTTATATCCCCCCTTAGACTTCCTGCATCTGAGCCACTTCCCTGCTCATCAGATATGGACAGGGGAATCAGGACACGGTAAAACATCTATCAGTTCATTTGATTACTTATTTTGGGATCTAGTCCAAATAGTTTAAGCTATTAGTTCAAATGAGTTTGAGGCTATCTGAGATTCATAGCTATTTCATTACCCCTGAATGGAACCCATGATTAGTTCCAGCATCAGAAAGATGAAAATGTCTATTAAAAAAAAAAGAGCTCCTACCCAAAGAACTCTAAGCAAATACCTCTTGGAACATGGTTTTAATGATCTCCTTACCCTTTACTCTGAGTCTTGCTTTCTCATGGGGATGTCTTGAAATTCTACATATTGTATTTTCAGACTGGAAGCACTGAAAGTTAGCACTACCAGTTTAATCCAGGATCCTTCAGACCCTGAAATGTGATGCTCAGAGTATCCATCAGGATTATGGTTAGAGCAGCTTCCAGTGCTCCAACTTCCACTGGTTTCATTGACAGTTGAGCCCAGGGCATGCTCAGATGGTGCCTGGTTTCTATTTATTTAATATTGAACTTTGAGAGGTATAAATATTTTTATCCGGTAAGTTGTAACATTGTGCAATAATTTTTCAAGATGTTAGTTGGATAAAAATGGGTAAAGGATCCACTGGATCTACCTTCTTATTGTGAATCTACAATCCACAATTATACTGTGAATCTATAATTATCTCAAAATAAAAAAAGCTAATTAAAAATGTTTCCAGGAAATTCTTACCAACAAAATAAGTAAAACCAAAACAAAGCTTAATGAGTTTCATAAATTCAATAATCCATTAAAATGGTTAAATTTAAAAACTCACAACATCAAGTGTTGACAAGGTTCTGAAGGAACTAGAACGCTCATACACAGCTGGGGGAGATAAAACCACTTTGGAAAGCAGTTTAGCAATTTCTCATAAATACAGTTATTATATAACCTAGCAATTCTACTACCAAGAATTTATTCAAGAGTAATGAAAACATGTGTACATAAAAGGCTTGTCCACAAATGTTGACAGTACTGTATTCATAGCAGTCCCAGTCCGGAAACAACCCAAATGTCCATCAATTAGTAAATGTATAAACAAATGTTGATATATTCATACAATGGATACTACTCAACAATAAAAATATTAAAAGTAATGGTGCATACAATATGAATTAATTTTGAAACACTCTGCTGAGTGATAGAATTTAGACACAAGAGTATGTAGTGTGATTCCATATTATTTGAAATTCAAAAAAACAGGCAAAGCAATCTACACTGACAGAAGGAAGATCTGTGTTTGCCTAGAGACATGGAGGCTCAGAGGAATTTACTGAAAAAAAGTCACAATGGCAGTTTCGGGGAGGGATAGGAATGTTTAATATTTGGGCTGATGGTGGTGGTTATACACAGAGATATGTGGTATCTACGTCTCTTATTTTGTGCAAAGTATACCTCAATAGAATTGATTTTTTAAAAAGGTAAGTTGTGCCAAGTGGCTTAGCAGTTAGGTCCCCTGGACACAGTCCACACAAATTCCAAAGACTTGGGTTCATGTCCGCAGGGCCGGAGGGAACAACCAAGATCAACAGCTGAATAAAATAAGGTGCTTCTTCCTCCTTTCTCTGTCTGCTTGCCTTTATCTTTCCTTAAAAATCTAAATAAACAGTCAAATATAAAAAGACTCCAAGAACCTCTAACAAGATCAGAAAAAAACAAAACCTAATATATGTTTTTCATACTCAAAAGTTCAACTCTTAATTTTAAGTGCACCATCAAGAATCTGGAGTCAACAGACCTTGGCTTAGATCAGCCAGTAGAGGGAACTCTCTCAAATTGAGGTTCCATCAACTCTGACCTACAAAATCACCTCTGAACTGTGAAAATGTAATTCTCTTAGGACTCCACATTTCCTCTCTTGTCCATAGATGGCGCTACTTAGTCCCAGCTAGAAGGAGCTCAAATTCTCCCAGCTGAGAACCTGACCCTGGTCCCCCAGAGGCGGATGGGGGCGCTCCAGGCCATCTGGCAGTGCTTCAGCACCTAAACTGACATCACACTACTGTGGTCCCACTCGGATCTTTAGATGTGGCTGGTGATTATAAGGATAATGGTGTGGTACAGATACTTATAAACAAGCTCTCATCTTACTCCTCTGCCCCAGGATCAAAGCTCTGCCACAGTTATGTGTCTATCCTCCCTGTCTCAGTTGGCTGAGAATGGAGTCTTGACTTCTTCTGCAGTTGTTCTATAACCTGGAATCTTAGTGTTACCTAATGTGAGACCAGCCTATCTCCAACGGTAACATCCTGAAAAATTGTCACACAACATCACAACAAACACATGTCTGTTTGCCTAAAGCCAGGTTCCCACAAAGCTCCACTCTGCCTATTTACAGAAACACTCCCAAGACACCCCCCTTACAGGAAATCCCAGAAGCTCTTGCCCACCTGCATTCTAAATCGAGTCTGTCACAGCCCTGGCAGGTCACCTGACCATCCTGAACAACTTTGTCACCATTCCTGAGGTATTCCAATCTGGGACAGATCCTAGATTTATCCCAGAGATGCCACTCAACACCAACTAACTCTGGTTCTCAAAAGCATTTCTTTGAATCATTGTTCACCAGAAAACATACTGGTGAGACAATTGTAAGTTCTTGGAGCACACATTCTGAGTGGCTATTACATAATTCTCCTTACGTTGCGTCTAGAATTGAGGAACGTTAATGAGAAGGTTTTCAGAGCCCGTGTGCTACAAGCACCCGGCTATCGCAGGAATAGCTGAAGAGTGGACATGGAGGCCCTGCATTTCCTGTGAGGGGCGCTCACTGCTTTTCAAGACAATCTCTACCATATTTGGAAGATGTAACTGCTAAGGTCTCCTTTATATGGACTTCAAACTTGTCTCCTTGGAAATCCACTTACTCTTGGCTTCTACTCTTTTGTGAGGAACACAGAACTCCATCTCCTATTCAATAACTTGGATTGTTTAAAGTCCCTCTTCTCACATAGTTTCTTCTCCAGGCTCAGGAAGGTTTTCTTTCCATTCAACTCAATTCGGTTCCTAGTCAGTTCTAGGCAGCATCCTGAGTGCTGGAGACGTAAAGATGGAAAACTGATGGCCCCTGCCTTCAAAGAGTTTAGAGGATGGGAGAAGAGCTGGAGTCTGGTGTGGACACTCAAGGGAAAGAGCAGCACCAGGTGGGGAGGGAGAGCGTGAAAGGTATTGCACTGGAAACAATATGAGCGAAGACCCAGTGGCATTGCCGAAGAGGTTTTGTTTAATTTTGCTTTGCTTTGGTTCGTGAAAGTGAGAGGACAGGAGGGTAGAATGAAAGTGTAATAGAAAATGCTGGAGAGGTAAGCCAGAATCAGATTAGAGAGGACATCGTAGGTCATGCTTAGGAGTTTTAAGTCTTCCAGGAAATGACATACGTCTATTTCAGTTACAGAAAGCTTGCTTTAAACACTCCCCCGACACGCTGTGGCTCATGTGGCTAAAGCATTGGCTATGAAAGCCATGGACCCAGGCTTGAGACCTCGAATCGGGCTGGGAGAGGGAAAAAAAACCACCAGTCCAGAAAGATTTCCCTGGCTGCCATGTGCAGAAATGATTTGAGCAGGACAAGACGAGACAAAGGGTTGTCCACCAGGAGGCTATCATGAGAGGCAGGGGAGACATGCCCATGCCCCTAACAAAGGTAGTAACAGTAGAAGTGTCAAGAAGTGACTGACCAGAAAGTATCAAAATATTGTTTAAATTAGACTTGAATGTTGGAGTCTGGGAGAGAAAACTTCACTCCCTTCTTTTCTGATTTGATTAAATGGTGATAACATGGCAAAGAAAACAGATAACAGGCAAAAATTAGATATGGAGCAAGGAGCTGGTGAGGGCAACTCTGCACATGTTGAGTCTGAGGTGGGACAGCAGATGCAGGCCCGCAGAGAGATCTGTGGATACGGGTGTGAGTCACAAGGCCACAGGAGGCGATCGAAGATAAGGGCGTGAATGAAGTCAGGCAGCAGAGGTGGGTGGTGTGGCTAGAGAATGACTACTCAAGTCCGCTAACCTGGCTGCTCTCTCATTATAGGCATAATGCCTTGTGCACCACACATCCTCCCAGCTGGCTAACCAGTGATGAGCATTATCTGTGCTTGAACTGGGTTGGGGAATACATGAGGAGAGGCCCAGACCAGGTCTCTTCCTTGCCTCTATTCTTATTTTTGAATCGTTGATCTTGACCTTGTACTGGACAAACCAGGCACTCCCCAGGGGCAGGGCCTTCTCCCGCTGATAGGATCATCCTTGAGAGAAGATACAGCCCCAGATATAGTCATTGTCAACATAAAAGGTATCTAACCCCCAATCCCCTAACTGCTAAGGGGAGCGTTTCTTTAAACCTTCTCCAAGACAAGGCCTGAGAAAGCATGTACCAGTCTAAAGGTACTTTGTTGTGCCAACAACAAACTCCTTTGAAGTTAAAAAACAACACTCTAAGAACATAACTACTAAAACAGTTGGTGAATCATTCACTAAAACACCTGCATAATCTGGTTTTGGAGAAAGTTCTTAAATTGGAGATTTCAAGATGCTAATGATTTTCTCGTGAGCATGCTGGTTTTCAATGTATTAATATATTGCATTAATAAATTATTAGTTAAAGTGTGTCGGTTTTCAATATATTAATATATTATTAATTACAGTATGTTGGGTTTCAATATATTAATACATCTTTCTTTTCTGAACTCTCTCTGGCTGTAAAAGAGATCAGTGCTACAAAGACTGTATTATTAATATTTATTGAGATTTTACTCCATGTAAGCTCTTTATATGTATTATTTAATCCTCACAAAATTCCCATCATATAGCTGAGAAAATGCACAGAAGTTAAGCAACACGTCTAATGTCATACAGTAAGGAGGTGATAAACTGATGTCACACCAGGCAGTCTGACACAGATCCTTACTATAAACTAACCCCATGGCCTCAAGAAATTAGGAAATTCTCTTCTATACATTTTGGGGTCCATTTGCCTCCTTCTGGCAAGTGAGAGATTTGAACCAGATGATGGGTAAGGTTTTCTTCCAGTGTGAACATTTATTTTTCCTTGTCCCCACATGCAAATGATTCTCCACCAGGGACTCCCAGATGGGTGTCCACCATACTCTCCACTCAAATCACAGGGACCATGACCGCTGTCGGTCTAGGGGAAAGTCAGCTCTGTTGACACTGACAATGTCCCTGAGCGGTTTGTCATTCTTTTGTCCTGCCCCAAACAGCCTCTACTCTTCATTTTCACCTACCAGCTAACTACATAAATATCTCCACTAACTTTACAAATTCTCCCCAGACTCCAAAAGAACCCAATAAAAGAAAGTAACAGACATGAAGATTCAAGACCAAGATTAGGATTCAAACTGATGGTCTCATTATACTTCCCTCTCTTTTCTCCAGGGGTCAAGAATTTATTCTTACGTATGAATTTCCTAACAAGACTAGGCAGTGGCATGCTGGTAAGTGTTAAGCAGTCAGCTCTCTGAGAAAACAAATAAGTCCTGGTTGGCATTATATGCTGATTTCTCTAGTTTAAATAGTCCCTAGTCCCTCCCTGACTGATTTCAAGTTACCAAAGCCAAGCCACTAAACAAGAAACTGGTTAGAGATAGAGCCAGTAGGAGCTAGTACCAACATACCTCACACTTAGGAGTCTGGCCATTTTGATAAGTGAAATTGAATTATTTCACCTAAGCTTTGCAACTATAGTATTGTCCATTCATACATTCAAATACATTTTTGAAAATTTTACACTAGGAATATGGCCATGGTAGCCATTAAAGTAGTTCTTAATTATAAACCAAATGCCTTACTGTTTTATTACAAAATAATATTTTTCCACTCCTTCTCCAGAGGTTCCTTGGGGCATAACAGGTGGAATGATGGTTTTCCTAACTTCAAATAATTTACTTACCCAAATCAGATGAGACAATTTGCTTCTCTTAGATGAGCAATTCTCATTAAAAATTCTAAGTATTGAATATCATACAGCCTTGATTATGAAACTCTCAGCTGCTTTTTATTAAAGAAAGTCTGCAAAATGGATGGAAAATTTTAAAAAATCATCTTTAGAAAAATGCTTACCTAGATGTAGATCTTCTCTAATGTTCTCCCTCTACATTGTTCTAAGATGTGTCAGTATCTTAGGGGTTGTGAAGACTGGACTCAAGCTGAATTGCTTGCATTTAAACGACAGTTCTGACACTGACTAGCTGTGTGATCTTGGACAAATTACCTCTCTGTAAAATGAGGTTCACTAGTAATAGCAGTTGTTGTGAGAATTGAGCAGATATGCAGACAACAGCTAGAACAACATATGGAAAGTTCCATCTAATTTCCAGCAGAAGTTATCAGCTAACTTAAAGGATGTCTTGAATGTAGTCTAGGCAAGTCTTTCCAACAAGACAGTGCAGTGTTCAAAGTCTTTTTGGAATCCCCCACCGTGGCCAGCACTTATTATGACTTTAATGATTCTAATTGAATAAACAAATGAAGTAATCGATAAAATTTTATTGAAGCAATGTGACTGCAAAACATTCTTGCCACAGATAAGTCAGTCAGTCATCTGGATCTCGGTCACACTTTGTCTCCAGGAGCCTTTCTAAAGTTAAAAAAAAAAAAAAAAAGAGTAACCTGGAGCAATTTATTAGAGCTGTTAACATGCATTTATAATAAAAAAAAGTTTACTATATACAAGCAAGAAAAAATGAAAACAACCTCAGTGTCCAACAATAAGGGAAAGACTGAGTAAATTATGATGGAACCATTAGATATTTATGTCTACAATATATATTTAATAACACAAAAAATGCCCTAATTGTAATAAGTACCGTTTGACAAGGAGCATATAAAATTATAAAAATATTATAATTCCAATGACTTAAGGCACGCACTGGTAGATAGCAGTTGGGCACAGTCCATATACATGCCAAGGACATGGGTTTGTGTCTCGGGGTTGGAGGAATCACAAAAACGTATCACCAAATAAAATATATAAAAATGCTTCTTCCTCCTCTCTCTTCCTGCCTGCCTTCCTGCCTAATCATCTTCATTCCTGCCTGTACCTTTCCTTTGAAAAAAAGGAGAGACTTAAAAGAAACCTACCACAATCATTAGTTCTAGTTATCTTTGGTGGGATCTAGGGGATTATTATTTTTCTTCTTGATACATTTATGTATATGCTAAAAACAATAGAAAGCAAAGATGAAATAGACTGTCAACCTTGGAATGAGTGTTTCAGGAATGAAATCATGTGTCCCTTTATACATGTAGATTCACTGGCCTGACCACCTCTCTGCATAAGGTACATCACACACCTACACATCCACCCAGTCTGGGAGTGCCACCATCCATCTCCTCCCACCTCCAGCCTCTTAAAGTGTCCCAAATCTGCCATGGCAGTATAATCTATGTTTTGCAAATATGAATCCAACACCCAGCTATTTGGAAGAATCAAGGATTACTTTAATTTTCCACATTTCTTTCAGTTATCTGGAATTCGGTACAAATACAGCCACCCTCACGCAGACATATTTCCAGCTATTAAAAACACACATTTGTGCTATTTCCTGTCCTTGAGGTGCCTGATACAGGGAAGCCTGACTGAGTACATTGCTCATAAGTCTGAACAAATAGGTCTTTTGAAATAGGCTATAGAGAGAACCTAGGTTAGAGATGTGTGATATATATTAAAATCTAGTTAAATTTGAGTAAAAAGTGGGCCTCATTGTAGTGAAGTGTGAATTCCAGAATATTTGTCTAATAAAAGTCTTGCTTTTAGGAATAGATAAGAGTTAATAGTAATGAGCATATCAGTCAAGTATGATTTAGTCTTTCTGATGTGTTAAAAACTAGTTCAAAATCATTTTTAAAAACAACTAATCCTTTTAAGTAGTGCAATTTTTACCAATCTTAGTTTTATTCTCAATTTACTCACATTAACCTCCCCTCAAGACAATCTCAAGCCAAAGCTTATCTAAAGCATCATAAATTTCAAACTGCCTAGCTAAATCAATAAAGTTTTATGGTACATCTTTTTAAAATATGGAAGAAAGGTATAGCTTAACTAGATGAAGCCGGAGAAACCCACAGGAGTTATTTCTGTCTTAACTCCTTTGCTGTGGATGGAGGAACCAAGCAGAAGTTCCATTTTCAACCAGGAGGAAAATCTTATAACAGCAGGGACGTGGAAGGACATGATTCGCCCAAGTACTAGAAGAAGGAGAGCAGCTCAGCAGCTCTTGAAATACGTTATGGAGGAAACTACTAATACCATTAATTTCAAGGAAATAATTTATTTGCCTAACATGCATTACTCTACCTCTACCTTCTCTGCTTTATTCTTACCTACAGCACGTGTCACCAACATGTTCTGTGTATTACTTTTTAATTTATTAATTATTTTTTGACTCCCTGTCTCTTAGACATGTAAGCTCCATATAGGACTTTTGTATGAAGTCTTGTTTTTCATTTTTTGGTTTTGCTGCATGCATTTAGCAAGAGTCACTACAAGAAAGATGTCCCCAAAGATATTTGGGATTCAAGCTCCCTCATAATCAGGGCATATTTCTATGGAGAAGTAGAAAGAGCTTTGGATTCAAAGTCTGAGTAAGTAGCACTTTGTTACATAAAAGACACTCAACAACCCACCTTGGGAAATAGATGGGTGGGTGGGTGGGTAGACAATGGATGCATATTATATTGATAACTGTCCTTATCTGTAAAATGGGGACAATAGTTCATTGTGAAAACAATTGTGACATCTTAATTATTCAGTCATGCTTTTTTTCTTGCAGCTGATGTCAAAGAAGCAGGATGGGGTACTGAATATCCTAGCCATATAAAACAAGGAAAGAAATCATTTAATCTCCCGTGTAAATGAGAGGAGACAGGAATTTGGGTGGAAATGTATGTTTTTATTCCATCTTGTAATGCTGCCAAGTCAAGGCAGTATTTGAGCAGAAGGCAGGCAAGAGGCAGCCAAGCGGAGCAGGTGAGCGGCCTCCAGCTTCCAATACAACATGAGTGAAAAGCAGCCTTCAGTCTCACTTCAGCGGCCCCCTTGAAATGAGAGGCATCCAACTGTCACACAAGGTGACAAAAGTCCTCCACAGACACTCTGAATCTTCGTTCTGGTCATTAAATCTCTAGGGTAATCCAGTCCCAGCACTTGTTCTTAAACTTAAGAACTTGTTCTTAAAGTTCGTGCTTTTTGCTATAAGACATTAACCTTCCCGCATAGCGTTCAGGTTTGTGGGGGGCATGGCCTTCTCAGTGTGAACCCCTGCTCCGAGTGGGGCACCATCTACTGTGATGGAGGGAGTAAAGGAAGGGCACCCCTGAGCAGGTGCACTGCATGTCCAGATACCTCAGGCTGCTGATGCCTCTGGAGTCATTTCTGACACAGAAACCAGAGCTGAGAGGCACCGATTAGCCAGAGTTGGAGCAGAGCATCCCTGCTTCCCAGCTTTCTTGCTGGCCGACAGCCTTGTGGGAGACCGGGTCCTGGGAAACCAGGCCAGGATGGCGAAGCAGGAGGAAACCACAGGCCAGCAGTGGAACCAGATCTGGACCCCCAAAATGGTAGCGGGCAGCTTTTGGAATACAGGAACAGCTTTTCCTGAAGCAATCTACGATACCCACAGGTTGTTAAATGGGCTAACATGGAGTAACATGGGGTAAATGGGGTAACAAGCTGTTACTACCTTGGGATTAGGAATTTCAAAGTGCCCCAAATGCTGTGACATGCTTAAGAAAAACACCTGGTCTAGGGACCTCTGCCTTACCTGAGTTTAGTGGTTCAAAAGGTAATTTACCTCCCTACCAATCAGAGGCCTCCAGGCTCGCCCTCTCCCCCAGCCCCACCCCCACGCTCGCCGCCAGCCAGCCAGCCCACCCCGTCACTATTAAGAGCCCGGATTGCGCTAAATCTTTGTCGCTGCAGCACCTGTGGAAGGCTAGACCGCAGGTAACCTTTGAAACCAGGCATCAGGAGCTGTCAAGAAACCCCAAACGTGCCTTTCTCCCAGCCCTCTGCTAATACAGACCTCCAGCGTTAGGAGAGGCTGTTCCTAGCTCTCCATAAGGACAGTAAGTGCACGCGCGCCCAGCAAAAGAAAGGAACCTAGGACCGCATTGAATTGGCTGGTTTCCCACCTCTGATTGACATGGAAACCACGTCTCTTAATTTCTAATACATAAAACAGCCCCGCAAGCCCGGGCGCCCTCCGCCCCGCCTCTGCCGGAGACGTGGCAAATCTATGGCTCAAAAAAAAAAAATTTTTTTTTTCTAGACCTTTCTGTGGTTATCATTCCCAGGAACAGCCTGTGGGAATGAATTCTACAAGGGCCTGGGCTCAGGACCCCAGGCCTGTCCTTGGGACAACCAAGATGAACAACTAAATAAGAGAGAAGTAAAACTAATCTCTTTCTCTCTCTCTCCCCCTCCTCTCTCTCTCTCTCTCCTTGACTTCAAATACCTATCTTTCTTTTAAAAAAAAGAAAACAAAACCCTGGATTCAGTGGCTGTCAATTTAGTAAATCAATCAGATGTGAAAGGCAATGAAAGAGAAACAGGATGAAGGGGGCAAGATCTGGAAACCGCTTTCAAGTGAAGTATGATATGATGCTATTCCTAATTAAATCCATTTTTCTGCCAATGCTACTGAGACTCAGAAGAGAAGGAGGAGACGGCCCAGAGCAGGTTCCAGGGAGTGTCAGCTGCAGCTGACCTGATGTGGGTAGGCATGGGAAAGGCTCTGTGCTACGTCACTGGGTACCAGTCAACCCAAAAATGGGGAGGAGACCCAGACACCAGTCTCAATTGTGAGAGCTTTTCATTCCAGCATGCCAGCTACCAACAGGGGAACGTGTGATTCTGCCCATTCTCAGAGTGTGGGCAACAATGTGACCCTCGCTTCTCCGCCTCCCACTGCTTACTCTGAGGTTTCCCTAGAAAGAGTAAATTGAGGTTTGTACCACAAACTGCCAGTCTTCTCCCCAACCCCACAATCTGCCCACCCCATTAGGCTCCTAGGCTGTTTGGGTTCCATAATAAAATCAACATTCACTAATGACCCAGGTGCTTAGGACAATGCCTGGTATGCAATAGATGCTAAATAAATATACTTAATGAACACTTCCTTTGCATCAGCCACTGTGCTAACAACATTACGACTATTATTTCTTTAAATTTTCACAAGAACCCTGTGAGGTAAGTATGCACCTTGTTTTTCAGCTAAAGAAACTGAGGCCAAGAACTGTTGAGCAAATTATTCAAAATCCTGCTACCTGGTGTAAGAGGAAGCTAAATTCTCATCCTTCCTCACACCTTCTAAGATGGATCTCTTAGCTAAACTTTTATACTGCTTTTCTGTGCTATCAGTCTTTGGGGGCAGAAACAGAAACCAAAACACCTGAAAAACAGAAGGGACCCAAAGTAAGCTGGATTATCCCACCTCCAATTCTGGGAACTGACCTGGGACCTAGAGGCCCAGAAGAGGTTATGCCTTTTTCCAGTTGAGCAATTTATTCTTTTCAGGTTCTATGACTCAAAGTACTCCCTCCACCCCCACGTCTGCCCCTAGGAGGAGAATGTCATCAAGAGCACCCTATCTTTTTTCTTTTTTCATCCAAGATGTCATACACAGTTGCCTTAATGACTAAGTCCCCTGATTGCAGTGTCTCCCTTCAGGGCAGATTAGACAAAAATATCCAAACTATCTGCTGAATTATACCAGCAGAGTTTTTAAACATACCTCCTTGTGGAACAAGTTGCTTTAGCATATACCATGTGACGCTCTGGCTGGAAATGTTCTATCAGACGCTATTCATCCTGGTGCTTTCCCACTGTGAGGTTCCAAGACCTCCAAGAAGGGGAATCAAATTCCCCTTCACTCTTCTGGGAAACTCAGTTCATGACCCAACCTGTGGGTCATGATAGGCTGGATAATCCAAACAATGCTATGGATCAGGAGCGAACTGGAAATGGAATATTCCCAGAAACAGACTTATTTGTCAGTCACTCAATCAACCAGCACAGCCGTCATGCCGGTTGCAAGAGAGATCTGGGAGGATTGCTCTGAAATGTGTAGAACCTATAATTAAGACCCATCCTTCAGCATCCTTTCATCCAGACAAGGAGACAACCCATTCAGCCCCCTGCACATCTCCACTGAGGCACAGAGGCAGGGGTAGGTGTCAATAAATATTATAGGGCACACAGATTAGTACTAAATATGCTTTCTAAGGCTGTCTGGGGAAACTTGGGGAAGACGTGGAAAGCACCCAGAGCCTTGCATGATGACTTGGAGGAGTGGGAAACGAAGGGACAGCAGGAAGGGGTGAGGCAGTCTGTGTTCTACCACAGACAAATGCTCACTTATCTGTCCTCCATCTCCATTCAAATAACTGGAGCAGTCACTGACTCTCAGCAGGGCAACTGCCAAGCACATGGGCATCCCTGCTTTCATTTCCACAGCATCACACACGCAAAGCAGCTACTTAGGCTGCTGAGTTGTGTGTTTTAAGGAAACTCTTGATTTACACCAGGAGCTAACCTTCTGATCAGCTCCATGAAAAATGGGGTGCTTCTAATAACTCCCAGAGCATCCTTACGATCAAAACAAAAATCATTTTTGGTCTTTCAGGTTCTTAAACCCCGACCCAGTACCAGCGCTGTTTCTTTTCTGAATGTCTTGAACTTACTTTTTTCTTTTCTATTTCATAACCATTACTTTCTCCCAGGCATCATCACCTTGGGGCCTTGAGATTCACTGGTGGAGCCTGCCCCACTGCCTGCAGCTGTTTATATAACTCATCCACTAAAAGTTTTGAACATGTACATACACTTTGACTCATTAATTTCATTTCTCAAAATGCACCATTGCCTAACTTTCCTCTGCTATTCATTCTTTCACTTGTTCATCCAGTGTGTCAGGAGTTCTGCTAGATGCTGGGCTGCACAGTGATAATCTAGCCAAATACTCAAAGTGATCTAGGCTATTGCTAGTTTTTCCCCTAAATTCATTTGGGGTTGGAGAGGTGGACTTCTGGACAAAACATGTTTGTAGTACTCTCAGGGAGACTATGCAGTCACTGCGTCAAACCAAAAAAAAAATGCCCACTGACCACAGCACAGACACAAAGGACAAGTGTCGACAGAATGAGAAAGAAATTGGTTCCAGATCAGAGGTTTTCAAACAGCACCACACCCCAAGCATCTCAGACATGGGGCTAGGTAGTGTGGGAAGGGCACACCCAGCTAAAATGGGAGGGAGCAGTTCATCCGGTCCCCTGCACCTGCTCCTGTACCCCGCAAGCAGTTATGCAAATTTTTTCTTTTTGCTACTAAGGGGCTTCCTGATAAGATTTATTTGAACAGAATGATCTGGGAATGAACATGTTTGGAAATTACTGGTTGTCTACAGTTTCTGTATTTAGTTTGGAAACCTTCCAAACTGGGGGATTTTTTTCCCCAAATTCCCTTTAAGTCCTCTAGCTTTTATGTTTAATTAATCGACTTTAATGATACCTGATACATATTGAGTGTGTAATTAACACGCGATAATTGCATGTATAAGACAGTCAACAAATTCTCATAGGTCATGAAAATATGATGGGGTAAAAGCTCTAACACAATTTTGCACAATATGTAAGGGAAGGCAAGGGGAAACTAGCTAAGTTAGAAATATACCAAAACCAAAAAAGTATATGTGAGCAATTTTAACAATTTGAAATGAATTCTACACGGTGTCATTTGTTACTTTTTAAATATTTACTAAGTCCTCATAATGTACTGGATAATTATCTCTTTTCTCTGATTCTCTTTAACACTTTGTACCCACAGATTTTACCTCTAAACGTTCATTATTCACCTATCATTGTGACTATTTAGTTTTTGTTTGTTTTTACAATATCTACAGGCTTCTTGCACTAGAAAAATTTGACTTAAATAGATATATTTATATTTAAATAAATGTTTTTTTTTAAAAAAATGTTATTTCACTACCCATACAAAGAAGACGAAGGACACTTGCCCAAAATAGAAGATAACTCTAGCAATAAACTCATAAAGGTGAAAATCATAAACATTTCACTATAAAATATGAAGTCAACATAAAATGTAAAGTAATTCTAGCTCATCTTTGTCCCCCCACCTCACCTCACAGTTGCCCTTTGCAGACCTACATTTCCCACTCCCTTCTAAGTCTGTCCCATTCTGAAGCTAGCTGACAATTCGTGGTGGGTAACTAATCATATTCATCTGTGTACACTGATAAGAGACTCAATTTTTCAAAACTCAAATATCAGAAATCCATTGGATTTTGGACATTATGCAAGAAAAATGTACTATTTCATTCCAGTCACCTACATTAGGTGATGTAAGTACCAATCCTCACACCTTCCCACAGGTTCACAGCTAGCTTTCCCTCCAACATGGAAATTTGCCCAAGAATGGATTAAATGCTTTAGGATTTGACATACATGGTCTTTCCAGATTGTGATAATATTCTAGCCAAAGAAATATCGATCGACTACCTCATTAGCATATACCTTATTGCAATCACATTATTCTCACTGTCACACTCACACACATCTAGAAAGAAGTTGGTCAGAGTCTTAATTGAATTCACATCACCGAAGAAAGTGGTTATTTCATGTTCTCCCCCCTCACTTTCTAGAACTCTAGGGGGTTTTGGGAGCGCTTGTGCATTTGCTGGGTAGCTGAAGCCAGGATGGGATGTTGGAGAGTCACTGGAGACCACACCTGTGGGTGAAGGAAGAAAGCATCCTGGGGCAAAAGGTGAAGCTGAGCTGTGCTGTTGTCACATCAGATGCCTCAGTCAGCCTCATGGTTGCCGGGAAGCCCTTCAGAGCTCACCCAACTGAGGCAGAGGGCTGAGTCTATACCCTGTCCCCCACATACATTGGCCAGTTGTTGGATACGAGTTCTCTAGAAGGGATTTTAACCATGGGTAAGGGAGCCCTCTTGACCAAAGGCAACTACCAGGCAGATATTCAGCAGGCAGAGCTCCTGGGGCAAGGACACCTCAGTCCTAGAAAAGGACCTGGCAGAACACCATAGCCCCACATCAAGAGTAAACCCATGGGCACCTTGCTCCCCCACCCTACCCAGCTGGAGGCATCATGGAGAAGCCATGGGGCCTGATTTTCAGGTAGATTCATGCAATGAGGAGCCAGTAGGCCTGGTGGCTGGAAGAGAAGAGGAAAAGCAGGTAATATAAATATGAAATAGGTGTTGGGAGTGGCCTGGGGAGCCGAACACCCCACACAGACTTTAACATTCTCCTCCACCCTTTGGTATTCATCACTCCTCCACTGAAAAAGTGTTTGGTTGGAAATGAATGTGGTCTTGATGCCTACGGGGTTATCAATCTTGAGAGACAGCATTCAATTTCAAAGTTATTTGACCAAAGTCAAGTTACAAATCCTACGGGAAGCTGATTTCCCAGAGAGGCAAGGGCATTTGGAAGCATGAACTGGAGTGAACTTTGCAAAGGCGGTCTCCATCTTCTGTTGCCAAGAGTTAGCCAAGCATTTGCTGAATTTGCTTTCTTTCCTTCCAACCAGGGGAAAAGCTGGAACTTCCAGTGCCAAATCTGAGGAGCAAAGCTGAAGGAGAACAATTCATGCCGATTTCCAATTTGGTCTGCTTTCTACCCATCAAAGTCAGACCACATATGTGAGTGATAAAACCATAGGTCACAAATGGCGAGCTTGTTCTTTTCAGGACACACAATGGAACCTGGGGCATTTCTCCTTCCACATCTTCTCCTTTCACATCTTCTCCTTGAATGTGTCTGACTCAGCTAGAAAGAAAGCCACCATTGTTTTATCTTAGGAAAGGCAGTCTCATGCACATAGTCTTTTGATCTCTGTTCAGCTGCTTAATAATGGGCCTTAGACCCAGAACACTCCCTTGCCAAGAGATACCACACCAGAGTGATGACACATCTCCACATTTGAGAGAGGAGGTGGCTCATCAAGTCACATGGCTGATCTGTGCTGGATATCACATTGTGTGGGAACAAATTTCCCTATTTTAGATTCATCAGGTGTTTCTTTGTTCTCCACAAGCGTATCCATCAATGGCCCTTGGCTTTCAGTATTTCATACACTGTGGAAATGGGGTGAGAGTCTTTCTACTGCAGTGCAAGAGGGGTGCACATGGATTAATGTGGCATTAGCTGGAGCACCTGTTAGTCATGACTGCCATGAGGGACCAGTACACTGTCGGAGCTGCTTTTCCTCTGCCTCTTCTCTATGTGAGGAAATGAGTTGTTCCACGTGGTGACACACTGGATTCGTTGTTTTCCTTGGTGACTCCAGCACCAGGATGTGGGGGACAGAGTGTTCGGACTTCTGTTCCTGGTGGCAGGCATCATGATGGTCTTTGCTACCTTCCATGAAGTTGGAACCCACCAGGCACTGGCAACCAGCGCACGGTGTTCTGCTCCATATTTTGTGTACTCAGTGGCAGTCAGGAGGAGGATGAAGAGATAGTTCAGGATGGATCCAGTACTAATAGCAGAATAGAATCCTCATTGTCTTCAATATGGTTGATGGAAGTTAACTGCCGGGAGGCCCATTTTCAAGGAGGTTTTTCCAAGTGGGACCAGAAAATCCACCAAGAGTCCACGAGAAGGTCCGTCAGAGGTACCTAGTGGACAGTAATGGCAAGAGATGAGGCCATGTGACTAGAGCGAGCCACCTTCTCTCCCAACTGGTGATATGCTGTCACTTCCAAAAGGGAAACAGTCCTTTGGTTACAGATGGCTGGGTCATTCACTGTCCTCCAAGGAAAAGATTGAACTGTGCTGCTCTAAGGGCACAAGGAACTCCATCAGTCCCTCGTTTTGAATGGGTTTTTAACTGGTGACTTAGTGGGTCACTTCTCAGTAACTGCAGAGTCAGAGTCAAGGTGTTAGTGCAGTTGGTCACGTGGTCACCGAGCGCTTACCAAGTACGGTTCCACACTAGACCCCTGCATGCATTTTGCTTGTTTTATTCTTATAGGCACCCTCTGAGGTTGATTGGATCATTCTATGTTAATTCAGTGAAATCAAAGATCAGAGAAAGCAAGGAATTTCCCATGACTCACAGACAACCCATTTAGTAAAAGGCAGAGTTAGAGTCAAACCCTGGGTTCCCTGGCTCCAGCCCATTTCTGTTCTCCCTTTGCCAGCCTGGTGCCAGCCTGCAGTTGTCCTTTCAGATAATGACAAGTTTTGGAGTGCCCCACATCCTGTTCCTCTTGGCACTCAGTTCAGATGCCCTGGGTTCCAAAAGAGCACAGGGCAGAGACTTCCCTCTGTCATTTCAACCTTCCCAGTCGCCCACTGCAATGTCCTAAGCACAGTTATAACCCAGCAAATGTTGCCAAGTGACTGTCTGCTGTACAAGCAAAGCTGAAAGATAAATCAGCCAAGAAGAGAGCCGGCTGCTAGTTTCACAAACTGGCAGTGTGTCATTTCACATAAATGTTCCTATATACCCTGCTTGGTTCTCTGGACCCAGACTGTCTGTTTGCTCTGGAAGTCTGAATCACCATTTGCTTATATTATGCTGATCATTTATTTAAAAATGATTTTTTTAACCCAGAGAGAAAATGCCACTAGTAATTAAGCCTGTCTGTAATTAATTCCTCAATGGGAATAATTCCTCTGCGTCCTGGTGGAGGCACGCGGCCCATGTGACCCGGGGTGCGAGTGGTCGTGCCTGTTTATGTATGGCCTGTCCTTCTCCATATTTCACAGATGATAGGAGACGGCTCTGCATCTCTTCATGTTAATTCTATTTGAAATACTCCCCACCAACATCTTAGGACTCTGCCATCTAATAAGTGCAGCCAATTTATTGATAGTAAATCTAGGATAAGACAGACTCACATTGATGTGGGCCACAGGGCATTTAAATTAAACAGGAACTCTCCAGCCATCTGTGTTTTAACTTTTTTATGCCTTGATAATAAGCCCTGTTTAGAATAATTTGCTGTGGAAACTGGGACTTCGTGACTGACAGAGAAAGGCCGGGTATAAACAACCCAAGCAGGCCCCTGAATTTGCGAGAATGTCAGGCGAATTTAGACTCATCATAAAAGAATTCTCAGTGACTGTATTTCACTATGACACTTTTATGGTTTTTTATTTTCTAGTCCATTGCAGCCCCAGAGCCCTGGCATGATTTATATAGCCTGGCAGTGCATAATCTTTTGTATAAGATATACAGGCCTCCGGAGGTTTAATTTCTTCCCTCACCGCCACTGACAGCATTTGTGCTTCCCTTCTCTTCTATTTTCATTTCTAATGAGATATTGGACTTTGCTCAGTGAGAGGTGATATTTCCACATTTGCAGCCTGACAGGCTAAATCACCAGATCTCAGTGGTGAGGATACAAACCCATTTAAACTGTGTCAAAATATTCATGGAGCCCCATTGATTTGGGCAACGGTTATTAGGAAGCTATTTGGAAAGTTCAGGTTTAATTTTTGGAGCTTTCTGCTGCAAAATCACTCAGTTACATCACAGAGAAAATGGCATCAAAAAGAACAGAGAAGAGCGAGGGGTGTGGTGTGTTGCATTTATTGTGTTAGCATTATTTTTAGTACAGAGATGACCTTTGTTAAACAAACAAACAGAAAGTCCAGCAGGGGCACATTGGTAAATGCGTGGCATGAAGCAAAGCACATTCTTCCTATTGCATAGAGATGAATAAAATGTCAAGCTATTGAAATGTTTTTTTAAAAAGCAACAGTGAACACAACTGACATAGGAGATTAATGCTTTGCATTGCTACACTGACTTTTACCTCTGCCTTTGATCTTAAATCTAGCTGAAACTATTGTGACAGGAGTTGAGTTTCTAAGTGGGATGGGTTCAAATAGCCCTGGTTCACTTAGTATTCAGAAGTGTCACAGAGGAAAGCTCCCGTGAACAGAAGAGGTGAACGTGGCTGCCCCACCGACGGGGAAACAACTGGGGAATTCGGGAGCTCCAGCAGAACGCAGGAAATGAACTGCTAAAGGACCTTTGATATGAGGCCATTGGAACAAAGTCTTGGGATGTTCTTAGACACAGCGAAGATCAAAGTCCTTTGGTGGGACCAAACACATTTGACCTTTAGATGGTAAGGTCATTTGCAATAGTTGCTTGATTTATGACCTGGGACTTGATATGAAGTTTATATTTACTAGGATTCCCAAGTTCACAAGAACCTCATTAGATGACACATGTACCACACACACACACACACACACACACACACACACACACACACACACACACACGGAAATCACTTTGGCAATTTGTGGGCAATAAAATGTTTTCTGTAATACTTTATAATAAGTGGACATTAATGAATGCTAAATTACAGCGAATTCCTATGGAACAGCATATTACATTCACATTAATACCAAATGAGTTCATTGTGAGATGTTATTGCAGCAAATATCACAGGAATTAGTGAGGAATTAGGAGATGCCACTGCAATTATACCCAATGGTAAGAAGTGGCCACCCATGCAGATAGTGGGTTTCTCACATATCTATACCTTCTGACTTGGTTTAAGTGAAAACTCTGGAACCAAGAGGCTTGCAGAGTCCTCAGGGAACATGACGGTTCCGAGCTAACACACTGGAGAATGTCTCATAACCCAAGATGTGCAAAATCCCCAGTGATTAATGCATCTGAGTTTTCTGATAATAGAATATCCTTGATGTGGGAAATGTACTAAAATGTGGTGAGAAATTTCAGGCAGATGGAAATCAAAAATTCTTGGAAGTGAAAAGTCTTAAATACTGGAATAAGTCACTTGAGGAATCTTTCGGAGTGTCCCTCTCTAGGGTGCTTCAATGAAAAGCTTGGCATGCAGCTGAGTCCCCCTCCTCTTCCAAGGTCTGACCTTGTGAAAGAAACCAGGAAAATTCCCAGCCCAGGAGCCTTTAAGTCATCTCCAGAGCAGCAGAGTCCTCCAGCTACGGCAGCCCCTCTCGCTCTGCAGAAAGTTCCCGATGTGCTGGTGACTCATGAAGCTAAAAGCAAAACAAAACAAAACAAAAACAAAAAAGACCTCTGGGATCAGGCTCATAAACTCCAAAGTATAACCCAAATCACAACATTACCCAGAGCCAGGATGCTGGGATGCCTAAGATAGCGTTGTCTTATTGCCAGATCCCTTCAGTCAGCACAGCAGTCCCCAGAACCAGGCCTTGGGGGGACGCATCCTAGCTCTGCTACTACCAAGCCTCAGTTTCCTAAGTGTAAAATGGGTTGGCACTGCAGCTTCATAAGACTGGCTGAAGCTTAAATAAAACACTGTACACAGCACACGCCCCGGCACCTAGGAAGAGCTCATGCACACTAGTGTTACTGGTAGAACCTCACCTTTTCCTTGTCACTCCTCCTCGCTTCTCCTTCTTCACTCCAGATGAAGTCCTCACCATGCCCAAACACTGATACTGCAGACCAAAAGTCAGGTGCTTTAACAGACTGCTCCATAAGTAGAGGTGTTGGAGGGGTGGAGAGTCAAGCTCACTCATCCCAAAAGCAAACTATCAGAGAGCTTCTTGCCAATAGCACAGCAATTTTGTCACCATTGCTAGTCCCAAATTATAGTGAACCATGGAGCCTACATTTCTTTGCTCCGTTTTCTGGTCTTCGTCTCACCATATTTCATTCAACTGACAATTAGTTGACATGTGTGTATGAAGATATACTATACATTCTGCCTATGTGATTTCCTGAATGCAGGATCGGTGTTAGGCAAAATAACAGATAAAGGATTGAGTGAGACACACAAGCTCTTTATTTAAAAAGCCCATCATCCAGTAGATAACACTGACTTTGAGTAAGTTTGCTCCCCACTGGGGTTCCCAAGTCTCTAATTTATATTTATAAATGTGACGAAGGCTGTGATACAATGGGGAATGTTTAACAATCAGTTTTCAGTGGGGTGGGGGGGAGGGTGAGAGGAGACCTGGCTGTATACATGTGAACATAGGTTGATCACAAATTTTACTGATTTGAAGGCTGCACAGCACATAAATTGCAAAGAAAAATATAATAAACAAAACTCTTTATTGTAATTCCACATAGT
Organism: Solenodon paradoxus; assembly: GCA_004363575.1. Taxonomy (NCBI): domain Eukaryota; kingdom Metazoa; phylum Chordata; class Mammalia; order Eulipotyphla; family Solenodontidae; genus Solenodon; species Solenodon paradoxus. Next base: position 943,021 of record RJWH01000243.1, read on the forward strand.
CAGAGGTTTTTGCTGATTTTTTTATGAACTCATTTATCCGTACCCAACCTAGGTTGCAGGTGATGGACGAGTGTAGTTCTGACATGAAGAGTGGCTGATATTTTCATTTACATTAATGAGTAGGACAAAAGCGAAAAACGAAGACATATGTCAGAACTGCATTCGCTTGTCAATGACATAAGTGACTTCTTTGCTGAATCAGATAATGGTTTTCAAATACTGGAGGAATATTTCCTCAAATTTTTGTGCTAGTCACAATGTCACAGCTATGGACATGACACACTTTGAAGCTTAATCTGCATTATTAACATTTTCTCCAGCACTTTCTTAAGTCTAGAGAGTCAACAAAACAATAAATCAGGAGCATATTTGCAGCATTTGCTGATTCCTGTGGTGTACTCTGCCTACCATGGTCAATTTCAAGCTGCCAACATGATGTCACAGAATGTAGCACTGGGATAAGACAGAGCCGCCCACCATTGTATGATATTTCTATCAGACACAACCGAGGTGAATAACCTCAAGAGCTCCCACACAGTAAAACAATTAGAAATGGATGGGTTTGAGTATTTTTTTATTTTTATTTTTAATATAATTTCTTTAACTGTTGGTGTCCCATGAATTTTCTTCCCCAAGTCCCAGTGGGTCTTCATAGATCTACCCCATCCTCTTCAGGGTGTGCTTTATAGCAGGAATTATCTGAGAGCAAAAGCGGTTTTGTGACCCTGTGTACCCGAAGAAAGCTCCCTTCTGGCACCTGGCCCTCCTTGGATGCCTTGAGGGTTTCTCCCAGTAACCTCAGCTCAAGCAGATGGGTCTGCTGGGTCCTAAAAGGCAGCGTTTTCATCAGGCCTCTGGAAGGTTCTGTTACTGAGCTGTAGTTAGCAAATATTTTTTATTCTGGATTACTTTTCTTCTTCTTTTCTTCTCCTGTCACTTTACCACAAAATTGTATTATGTGACAAATTCTTTTGGACAGAAGAGAGCAGCATTAATATCACATCTGACTGGGCCTTTCTCCTAAGCGATTGTGTTCTTCTCTGAAATACCCCGTGAGAGCAGGTAAGAATGAGGTGAAGCATGGGGGAGGCCGGTGGGGCAGGGGGAAGCCCAGGTCACCAGGAGATGCCTGGGGCCTCTGGAAGATGCCCAAATCACCCTCATCTGACTGCACCCCAACCCCTCCCCACCTCCTCTTCCTGAGTATCTTCTCGACAATTGTTTCAAATACTGATTCCAGGGCCCCAAGTCTTCTGCAGCTCTGGAGCAGAAGCATCAGGAGTTTGATTTTCAACACACCGTCTTGGTAATTCCGGGGCATGCTCAAATTAGAGTCAGTCATTTAGACCCTCTGCTTGACTTCCGGTTACTTGGTAATTTGGGAGTTTCCACCTGACAGGTGAAAATGGCTTTGATTGGTTGTCTAAGACTCAGGCACTTTCTAGAGTGGTGAGAAATGAATAGTACAGCATGATGGAGCAATTCTATTTACAGGCCAAAGTAGCAGCAAAAAAGGCAAGAAAGCTGGCCAAAATGACAGGAGAAGGCAATAATCAATATCCTAACATAAAACAATAATGCAGCTGGTAACAGAAAGCAATCCCACTGGGACCTGTATATTGCCTCCTCCGTGTCCCACTGTAATGAAGTCCACGGATGCAGCACACATTAACCAGGGCAGAGCCTCTTCAACGCTGAATATTCTGCCACGTCGCAGGCACATTTATTTTATTTGAAAGAAGAATGGTCCTGTTGCCAAGCCATCAGATGGCAGAAAGAGATATATTTGATGGATAATGAAAAAGGCCCTGCCGCAGCCTCACAAAATCCATTTCTAATGTAAATGTGCCTAGGACATGGAATTCATACCTCTGATGTGCAGAGACCAGCCCGGAGCCTGTGGGACCAGCCAGGAGTATGGCCGGAGACAGGGAGACCATTATTTTTAACAACAACCAACAACAACCAAAAAACCCACTTGGCAAACATCACTCAATTTTTCTCAACCTGTTCTTATGATACAGATTGACAGCCCTTTTAATATGAAATAAATCAGGCAGGAGAAGGAGTGTCTGCAAGAACATACGGGTTGAGGGCTGACTGACAGAACACCTCCGAAACGCGCTCTGTTTGCATTTGCTCTTGTAGCGGCTGACTTGAAAGGATGTCAGAGCTCTGAAAGGCTGCAAGGATGCGAGGATGCGTTTAGAACCTGGAGGACAGGGGTGCTTACTTGAGTCTCCTGGTGATGCCGCTGTGAGCTAGCAGCAAAGCAGAGCAAGCAGACTCTCTAGCTACAATAAGCCCTTTCCATCTCCCTCCCACACCTGGGGGTAAAAAAAGGCATTTTGTCTAATATCTGGTTTCATACTTAGTTAAGACCAACCAATTGGCCGAAGCCACTGCACTCACAGTAAAGCATTAGAGTCTAGTCACTTCTCACCAAGCCAACTGGCTGGTAATGAGCTGTGTCACCTTTCAAGGTGTGTGGTCAATGGGAAGCCCTGTCAAGTGCATCCCCCACCTTGACCCAGTCTTGGAAATGCTGAAGTCCCTTTGGTTAGCTGTCTCCTTGGATTTCCCGGACGGTCCAGAGTGCACGGTTATCCTGCAAAGCCAATACCAGTACCCATCAGTCGTGAGACAACCAACGTCGATTTCAGCATCTCTTACAGTGCAGGAGGAAGTATTTCTGTGCTAAGGCAAGAAAATGCTGAAGAGATACACGTCGAGTCAGGAGTAAGTCTGGAGAGAAAATAGGAGAACAAGGCAGTAGGCAAAACTGGGTAAGATATGCAGCATCTGAACGCTGTATTCACTCTCACATGCCACACCTGCCCAACCTACATGGCCACCAGGCATCTAACCCACAGCCTCACTCTGGTCAACCTGGACCTTTGATCTTTCAACAAATAGTGGTGGAGCCACTATGAAGAGCTGGTCACTCACTGTCCCAGGTGCTAGAGCTGGTGGTAAATAATTCAGACAAGCTACTCTCCTCATGGCACTTACATTACAATGGGAGACAATAAAGAAATGAAATTCTAACCCAAACAAGGTCGTGATCCAAGCTATGAAGCAAAGTGAGCTGATCTAGTCATTGAGACTAACCCAGTTAACCCAGGAGGCCTTCTCTACATGGAGTGATCAGAGGCGGCCTACCCAAGAGGGTGACGTGAGATCTGACACCTAAAATGTGAAAAGAATCCATCTACATGATGAACAGGAGGAGCAGGCTGGGCACATAAAGTACCAGTGCAAGGTGGCAAACCTGGAATAGTTCCAAATGGGGCAGTAACGCCTATTTATAGCACCTACCTCATGAAGTTATTGTGAAGATCATGAGAAATGAGGTGGTACATGCAAAATGTTTTACACTATGCCTGGCACTAAGTCAGCACTCAGAAGATGTTAACCGCTACTATCATTTTCAAAGACTTGGGTTCATTTTGGAATAGGATGGGAAGATTAAATCAGCTCCTTGGAGCCATTCTGAGTCAGTGTCCCTGTGATGTCAGGCCACCAAAACCATTCGAGTGCAATTATAAAGAAATTACTTTCCCAGCAATTAATCACCAGTATAAGATTGCCAATACATGTCATTGCCACATTATGACACATGGCATCACACGATCAGAATGCAGAGCAGAAAGGGGGCCGTTTGTAGCTGACCTTATTCAAGTCGAATCAGCTCAATCAATTGAAAGTCAGTGGGAGTTTTGCCTGAATAAGGATCAAGACTAATTATCAAAATGAGTAATAGAACAAAGGGATGTTTTTAAAGATATTAGATCTTATTGTAATTTTTCATAGTTCAGAATTATGTGGAGGCAGTGCCTTTACAGCACAGGAAACACAGTGTTCATAAAGACTTTCTGTCTACATTGTTATTTCAGGCCAGTTTATCTGCATCCTTTTTATTTGGACAGATGCAAACATAGAGCGAAAAGTACAAAATGGTTAACTAAAGTAGGAAGACAAAGAGTTCTGCCACTATCAGTTATGCAGTTAACTTGGGTTGTTTGTTCTTTAATGATAGACAAATAGCAAGGAGATGCTGGGCAGCTCCACAGCCTAATCTTAGCCATCAGATTTTTCCTCCATCTTTGAAAAGATGTGCTACAGAGAATACAAATGAATCATAACATTGGCTTAAGTTTTCATTTAGATTATAAATCTACCACTAAAAAATTAGCTATTCAGTGTATTTCAGAGTCAGCATTATCTATAGATTGCTTGCTGTCTGTATATTATCTGTGGTTCTACTCCCTTCAAGTCCCCTAAAAATATCAGTAAGCAAATGGAGAAAAAGGCTACTTTATTAAACATGATCATGGGTCCCAATTACTACATCTTTTCCTCCCTCGTCTCCAACCCTGATGTGTACCTGTGATCTCTCACCCCCAAGCTGTTTAAGGGTTCCAGCAAATCGTTCAAAGTTTGAAGCATCTTGATCAAAAGATTTTTTTTGATACAAATATTTCCATGGGCATAACTTAGTAAGTATATTTCCAATCTGATGAGAGAACAAAAGTAAAAATGCTCGGTAGATTGTAAGCAATTTGAGAGCAGAAATCATATCTTTTACACCTCACACCCTTCACCATGCCCTGTGCTTGTAAATTCTCCAATAAATGAGTGCTCTGTAATTTGTAAATTACCAAGAAGTTAAATGGCTTTGTCTAGACAGAGAAGATAGATCTGGGCCGTGGGAATCAAGTTGACGAAGTTAGCGTTCAGATCCCATGCACAAGTGCTAATAATAGGTCCAGACATCAAAACTTCAGATGTAATCTCCCACAGATTTTTAACTGATCAAAGGGAATAAACTGTAACTTTGCAATAGGAAGTTTCTTGAAATTTGCACAGCAATACCAAGTTGGAGCGAGAGCATATTTTATACAATGGACTCTGGCTTTAGTCAGGTTTGAGAAGGAGTTTGCTAGCTGATAAGCAGGTATAGCATTCCAGGTTCCTAGAAAATGGAGACTATGGAAAAAGCTTAGGTGGTAAGAGATTTTGTTGGACTGGGCAATTCCAGGGAAGCGAAAGTTAGGGAAAAGGGGAGCCAGCCAGAGAAGGAGGAAGAGCAAGGTGTTGAGCTATCAAACTGGGCTCCAAGTTGGCACACATACAACTAATCATTCACTGGTGCATGGTGTGGGGTGGGTCTTCAGAGAGGCCCCGTGAATGACTGTGTTCCAACAATTGTTCTGGGCGTGGGCCAGCGAGGGACAGAGAATAATTTACTCACTCACTCCCATCCCTCCTGGTCAAAGTTTTGTTTCACAGGGTATTAGTCCCTTGTGATGAGTAATTTTATGTATCTACTTAGAAGCTGTTTTAGATTAGATTAACAGTTAAAATTACAGGCTTCTACCTTCAGACTGAACTACACCACTGACTCTCCTGGGTCTTGAGCCTGTCTCAGGTTGATCTCCCTGCGACCTCCATCATTGGGTGAGTCAGTCCTTTATCATAAATCTTTGCATGTAACTATATACATATAGAGAGATAGAGATGCAAATGCGGTTGGTAGTTTCTCTGGAGAACGCTGATCATGCTCCTCTGTGTTTCCAATCTGCTCCTGCAGAGAGCAGCGTTCCAAGAAGTTTCATTCTCCATATGGGCCCTTCAGTGGGACAGGCTTGTCCATAAAAGACAGCACCATGGCACCTGGGATGGAGAAAATGACCGAGGTCCAGGAGACCTCTTTGTCGAGAGGATCTTTGCAACACTTCATTAGTGACCAGGAGGGAAATACCAGGGCCAACCCTGATTGAAAAGATACTGTTTGCACAGCCTCCAACAGTAGGCTCATGGATGAAATGGGGACTGAGTTCATGGGACAGTGGGGTAGATTTTCACATAACAAGGCAGCATACACTTAAAGAGTGCCCCATGGTATAATGGCACTGTCTAGATATGTGACTTGGGGACAATTATTTGACCTCTCTAGTTCTTATTTTATTGTTTTGTTTTGTTTTGAATGAGAGCTTTGGATTGATGATGTGCAAGTTTTCTCTTGGTGCCAAGGTTGCTATTTTCCGCTGTGATTTGGACAAAAATATAGAAATGTAATGACTACATAAGTCTGACACATCGAAAGTCAGAATCAGAATTTTTAAATATTTTATTAATAGAAATAATGGACCAAAATCAATCTGATGAAATGTATTGTCACTAAATATCAAATTCAACATTTGGATCCAAGTGATTGATTCCACACATATACTTGAAAGGAGATTTGGGTTGAAAATTGCATTATTGTATGAAACAATAACAACTACCAACTGTGGCATTTCTGCTGACCCCAAAGTCCAACAAATCAACTGCTTAAATAAGCATGTGCTGTTGGGGTGCCTTCACTGAAAGAGAGATTTGATAAGATGGATCAGAGGTCCTCCAATGAGCTGTATGAAGAGTTCAGACTTCATTTGTACTTATGTCTTCCCTCTGTCCTCTGCCTCATACCGATTGTGGCTCAGGGCACAATCACTACAAGGTCAGGTGTTCCTACAGGATTTTAATGGGATCACTAACAGGCATAAGGTCACTCTGGGAGCCTTCTGGCTTTTCCTCCTTCTCACCCTCACAGGGCAATTGTTCTGGATTGTGACTCCCTTGCCTGGTGTATAAAGTCACCTAAACACAAAACTCACAGCCAGAAGGCAGTCTTGGGAATCCTCACTCAGTTCTTCAAGAGTTATAGGCATTTAAAGGTGGTCCCCGGAGTGCTCTGCCACTCTCTTGAATGGAACCAAATCCATCTTAAAGTTGGAAATACGATCCAGGTGGGGCCGGACTGTGATTTAATGCCATCCAAGTACTATAGGGCACACTTCTTAAAGAAATCGTTGTAAATTATTTGTGACTAATTCTGCTGGTGGATGGAGGGCATGGTATATTCTCAAGTACAAGAGCCCAGCTTGTATCTAATAATTGTTATATCTTCTCTGAAATTTACTGCCGATGTCTCAATTTTAACAATTTAAATAACAAGCTTAACCAAGTGGAACCAGGCTCAGGCAGGCTGGCGCTCTTGATGAAAGCAGGACAACTCTTATGTCTGAGCACATTTTTACTTTGACGTGAGCAGTGACACACAGAGATGAAATCTGGTTAAAGCAGCAGCCTTCTCAACTCCATGACAGCTTCTTAGGCTAAGCAAAACAATTTCAAGAGCGCGCACACATATACTTGTTAACTTTACTCAAAAAGACTGATTAGAGACAATGCTTATGAATATGATAATAAGAGGTAGGAGTTAGGAAGGTAAGCTAAAGGAGCTGGGTAATTGGCATGCTGTTTTCTTCATTTTTAATGGAGTGCTCTGTAGTCTTAACCTATGGGTGCCTCAGTTTGTTTAGAAACTGGATGCATCTCCTCCAAGTATCAGTGATAGCACATTTTTATGTTGCCTAGTTTTGAATTGCTGTTCATACTGTCAGTAGTCAGATTCGATTTCCCATAGATTATATTCTCATTACACTTTTGATAAGCTTTACCTGAAAAATATTCTCAACTTCAAAAGATGTTTCATGACCAAACTTATGTAACTCACACAAAACAAGGCCTGTTGTGAAAGCTATCTGTGTACTTGGCAGTCATAACGCAAAGTTGATATGACTTGGAGAATTTCTCCTGATTTTGCCAGGCCTTATGGAAGAGCAAAAAGACTAACCTAAGAGCAGAAAGACCTCAGAAAGTCACTTAACCTTTTTGGATTGCTGTTTCCTCTTCACAAAAGCGAAGAACTGGATTATGATATCAGGTTCCTTCTATTTCCACTGCCCTTTGATATTATGATCTTAATCTATGGGCAATTAAAACAAATTCAAATTCATTTTCATTATTGTTTTCCTGTGGTTTTTAAATTTTACTTCATATAATCTTAATGATTGGTTTTTAAGGGGATACTGCATTCTAACATTAGTTTTAAGGTGTCCACCATAGCAGATCAACATCTGCATGCAATATTGTATATCTACCACACTTCCAGTTTTTCCTTCATCTCAAAATTAATACCTTCCACTCTGTTTGTCCCCCACTTCCCTTCCCACAACCTTTAATTTTGCACCCTTTTTTTTTTTTCCTAAAAGTATCTTCTTGTTTTTTGAAAGGAAAGGTGCAAATAGGAATGAAAGTAAGTAGGCAGGCAAGCAGGAAGAGAGAGAAGAGGTATTTTATTTACCTTTTTTTTTTTTAGTTGTTCATCCTGGTTGCTTCTCCAGGCCCAGGACTTGAGCCAGGGACCTTGGGATGTATGTGGGCTACAACCAGTGATCTAAACCACTCAACCACCAGGACATACCCATTTGCATTATTTTAAACAATATCGAAATTCATAAAATGGTTCAACCACTTCATTAAGCAGTTTTTTTTTTCTTTTTTTCACAGTTTCTTAAGAAGTTAAACATATACCTACTACATAGGTAGCTGGGTGAGAATGTAACTCAACCATTACATGTCTAGGTATTTACCTAAAAGAAACAAGACCTGAAGTCTGCACAGTCTTGAACGACAACATGCATAGCATCTTATTTGTAATGCCCCCAAACTGGACAAAAGTCAAATATCCAACAAGTGAATGGATAGATTGTGCTTTATCCATGGAATACCACTCAGCAAAAAAATAAATAAACAAATGACTATCTGATATGCTAGCTATATAACAGTATATAGTAGTTCAGTGAAATCAATAATATACAATAGTGTAGATAGTTGATACCACAAATATAATAGTTGACACTCAAAAAAGTAGATGAATTTCAAAATAACTATTCTGAGCAAAAGAAGCAAAGAGTAATGCTATATAATTCTAGAAAATGCAAGCCAGTTTATAGTGATAGAAAGAAGATCGTGGTCCCCTTGGGAAGTCATGAGGGAGGGTTTATGAGGAATCACAAGGAAACTTTTGGGGTGATGGAAATGTTCACCATCATCGTGGCAATGATGACGACATAAATGCAAATATATGTCAAAATGTGTCAAAGTTTACACTTTAAATGTGTGTGGTTTATCATCTGGCAATAAAATGCATCTCAATATAACAGTTTTTAAAAATAAGAAGCCTATTATATATATACTTTAGTCCTAATTCTAAGAATCTATCAAAAGGAATCAGAAATGTGTGCTAGGATGTAGAATTAAAGGGCATTCATTAAACATTGGAAACAGCCTAAATATTTAAGAGAAAAGACTCATTAGGTAAACTGTGAAACCTCTACATACTGGGGTATGATGCAGTCATTGAAAATCATGCTGCAGACAAAATATTGATTGTCATAAAAATATTTTGTGAAATTTCTCTGTGAAAAAAACAGTGCAAAATAACATGGATAGCATAGTAGTACTATGTTTTTTCAAAAAGTCTCTGTTGGAGGTAGATAACTAATCACACTTCTCTTCTGTCTGCTCAGTTAGAAATCAGCTGAGAAACAGACTAAAGGATCTGATAGAGAGCAAAGTACCAGCTTTGTTACAAAGAGTTCTCACCGGAAAAACTTGGAGCTCAGGCAAAGTGTGCCTCCTGCTTGTTTTCCTCTGGATGGACCTGACACACTCAGAACTACAGCTCCTCAGCAAGGGGAAGACCAACCCTGGTAAGCTCATCCCTGTGGAGCACTTCTCAGCTCATGTCTGGCGTGTGGGGCTGAGCCGTCTGAGGCACTGCGGGGTAGTTAGCATCCCCTGTCCCACCCTTTAGATGCCATAGTGCCCCACACACGTTGTAACAACAAAGAAACTTCTCCACAGATTTCTAAATGCTTCCCCAACCAAGAGTAGTGTGCTGTCCCTAGCTGAGAACCACCAGTGACAAAATCCATGAATCTGAGAGTGGAAGGGGTAGGTTTAAATAATGTCCCTGATATGCCTCTCCAGTAATTCTCCTCATGGCTGAAGGGAAGTAAGTGAGCCAGTGGAAGGCAAGGCAGAAGCACTCCACCTGACACTTCTCTTGGAATGTAAGTCCTCATTTGAGTGTCCTAGGTAGAAGAACAGGGAATCAGAAGGAATGGCTCCCTTTGCAATTTACATGTCTCGGTAAAGGTAAGGAAAAACTTCTAGAAGTGCATGGATCACACTGCCAGCCTGGCTACCTTGCTCAGCTGAGTGGCAGGACTGAGAGAGAGTAGAAGGATATAGATGATTATTTTTCTTTGGCATTTGTGTGGGGAGCAGGCAGGGGGTTCCAAGTTTCCTGAATATATGGCTCTTGCTATTGGTGGGGAGAGGAACCCCTTTTTTTAAATAGCAAAATAAGTAAACTGAAAGGAAGGGGAATTCCTCAGCTGTCCAAAGATGCTGTGCTAATTATTCCTGGTCATTGTCACATACTTTGTGAAGATGTCATTCGGAACCTGCCGCCAATCATCTACAACATTCAGTGCTGCCTGAAAGTGTCCAAAGTGCTTCATAAAAGGGATTGGATTCTGTTTTTACCTGCCCTTAGCTGATGAAGAGAGTGGCATACAATGATATTTCTAGAATAGCCTCCACTTAACATCCTTATGGGATTGGCACTCAGGTATGACTGAGTCAATCTTCTCAAAGTGACCAAACCAAAGCCTCAAGGCCTCAGTCTATTGCAAAACTTAAGTTCCAAGATATGGTAGATATTCAACTATCTAAAGCTTTTAACACCAAAAAAAAAAAAAAAAAAAAAAATACAACGCAATATAATAGTGCTACCCATAACTTAATGACATGATTAAAGATATTAATTTATAAGCTCTATCAGTAGCTTTATCCAATAGGAAACAGTTGTGTGAAATCATTTTCCTTCTATCCTCTCATCCTGTAACTCTGTCTAATAGGCCTCCTTTGAAGAGAACATCAAAAGTCTAAGTTGAGGTCTTCTTTGATGTAAGGCTGGCTCCCACACCCCTTCACACCCATCTCACCCCAGCATTAGCTCAGATGCAAAATCCAACTATCATTACAGATGAAGTGCCCAAGATGAGTTCAGCCCTTGAGATGAGAGACCCCCAAAGGAAATTTGAAACCCTGCTAAAAAGGCAGCCGAGCAGTGTGGAGAAGCTCCCAGCTTAGTTCCGTATGTGCACAATCATCTGCCATTCCAGAAGTTTTGAAATGAGAAAAAAAAGAAAACCTTCTTTAAATTAATGTCTTTTTAATTTGTAGTTGTAGTAAATGCCTCACAGACCATTGTTATGCAAGAGCTAAAAATGGTCTTCATAAGAGTTGCTGGCCAAGCCCTCATACCAGGGATGCCACTAACTCTGGGCACTATGCATGTTCTGTGAAATGTCTCATGTAGACACTCTGCTGATTAAAAGAGTTCAAGCCTGGTATTGTTCGGGTGATGTGCTACTTGAGTCTCTGCCCCCTAAGTCACTGACCACATTATCTGTGAGCCGTGTGCTTACAAATGCTGGAGTGGCCTTTGGGGAGTAGGCCAGAAAAAATAAAAAACTTTATAAACACACCTGAAATCCAATGGGCAAGCACTGGGCAGCCAAGAGCACAATGCTGGGGCCAGAAGTGGGTTGAAGATGCTTGGATCTTGAGTTGTGCTGGAAACTTCATGAGGAATTCTCCAAGCTCTCTCTCCATCTGTGCTAAGAGACACATTTTATCTTATGTTCCACTATACATATACCTATAAATGGACACAGATCTAAATATATAACTGAAACCAGCTCCTAGAACTCTGCAGGTCACAGAACAGCCATTCCATAACTATTTCTTGAATAAACAGAGGAAAACCAAAACTTAGTGAAACAATTCTTACCTTCACCAGGGACAATGTCCTGATGTTTCTGAGTGGAGTCTACTCATGTCTTTAAAAAGGTAACAAGTTGCAACCCATTAAAGTGATGTCTCAACCATAGCAGTTAGCTCTGTTCCGAAAGGAGTTTTATGCCCGGTCTGTCTCTTATTGAAGGCTATTGAAACTCATCAGGTAGGAAGCAGGGCATGGGAACATTGGAAGCAAACAGATTGTAACCAGGCTCGATAGAGGACGATGGTTGGGTGGAGCGATGTCATCCCAGAGTGTCAGAAGACTCAAGCTGCTGGCCAAGGACTAGAGAGCTGCTCTCTGTGGGCAGGCCTGTCCATGTCTCTCCACTCCAGTCCCCACAATGCCCTACTGTCACCTCTGAGAAAACCATTCTTCAAATCCAGAAAGACTTTGCAAATGGTGTCAGATGTAAGGTTCGCAATAAATTTACTTTGCTATCCACTGAAAGACCAGGAAGAAGGAAAACAAGAGTTGTTTAAGCAACTGTGACAATCATGAAGTAACTCAGTAAATGAAAACTCCACTCAGGCCCACAAGGAGCACAAAAGTGAGGAATTAAACAACTTTGTAAATAAAGGGATCATTACTCTCGACGCATTAATACTCACTTAAGACCTATTGAAAACTTCCCACTCCAAGATAAATGAAGAGCATTAGCTGCTCGTTTCCCAAACCGGATGGGTTGTTTTCACAGTCCAGCACTAGGGGTCTGAGCCTGGGTCAGCCAGAGCTGGCTCAGGTGGACTGCTGGGGAGTCCACAGCAGTCCCCAGGAGGTGTGGACCCTGCCTTTCCACTATGGTGACGGTTGTCACTGCTGTCCCGTTAGTCACTAACAGGATGTGCACGATGCTCACCTGATGAAGTTGGGAGGAAAGTTCTACGCCACTGCATTTGCCTCCTCCAAGTTTCATCATCATTCACCAAATAAGCATAATTGCTCCATGTTTAAGAGGCGCAGGGAACAGAAGCGCTGCTGGTAATTGCCTAATGGGCGGGCGAAATGAGGTGTAGGCTCATCGGTGTGAAAAAAGCAATAGCCACAAGTTTATTAACATTGAAAATTAAAATAAGCTCGGCCCCAGCCAGGCAGTCCTACTGAAATGAATCCCATTATCCCTCTAATAATTGCACGGAGCTCAATTGGATGCCGCCCAGGGGGTAGAGAGGCCTCAATACAGGTCACCTCTCTGCCAACTTCGGGGAGCTGACGACTCTCTGGTTCACTGATAACTCTCATGGAGGAACACAAACTCCCCTGCCTCCCCTGCAGTTCCTATAACCGTGTTGAAATCCTGCCAGGGTTAGAATTGCAGGGAAAGGGGAGGCCAAAGAGAACTGAATAGCAGTCTGACCTGGGCGCCTTCTTAAATAGTTGCCGACAGGAATTTGCAAAGGTGTGTGGACAGTTCTGAAGTGAAAAAGAGCAGGTCCAATGGAGGGAAGTCAGGGGTCCTGTCCAGGGTTCAGCTACCAGCCTTGCCTTCTTTCTTATACCATGGTCATCTTATCAAATATCTCCAGATGCCCAGTGCTGTAGGAGAATTGACCTGGAACTCAAACACATCCAATCTGTGCAAGAAGCAAAGCTCTTCTGGCTAAAGGAATCAGAAAACAATCTGTGTATGCTACACCCCAATGAAAATGCAGAGACGGGGAAGCTGACTGATCAGAGAAACCCAGAGAACATGTTGTGCAGGCAAAGGAAAGGCAGAGGGAATGACACAAATAAAATCTTACAGGGGCGGGGCACTAGGAGCAATGAAAGGAGGCCGACCAGGCAGAGGCAGGCTTTGAGTTGGGAACTAGAAGGCAGTAGGGTGGGTGGATAGAAATGACTCAAGGAAAATATGTGATGGAGTTTGGGTTTAATGATGGATTTAAAGGAAATCATTACAGATTTCGGAAAAGAGGAATCATGGGATTAAAGAATTTAAGTTGGCACACCCTCATGGCCTGGAAAATAAGGCCTCGGGACACAATCCACATACATCTCAAGGACCCAGGTTTGAGACCCTGGGTGAGGGCAAACAACCAAGAAGAACAACTAAATAAAACAAAATACATTTTCTTCTTCACCTACCTGTTTCAGCTTGTCTTCATTCCTGCCTGCACCTTTCCTTTAAGAGAGAGAGAGAGAGAGAGAGAGAGAGAGAGAGAGAGAGAGAGAGAGAATTTGTCACATTACATGGATTTTAAATTTTAATTCACCTTAAATTTCATTCATTTTATATTCACAGTCACTCACTCCAAACGGGACTTCAGAGCTTCCGGGAAATCCGATTGTGTATCTCTGGTCCATTCATTCAGTACTTAGATTGGGGGTGGCTATTTCACACCTTTTTCTCTCCTCTCAAACTTTCAACACTTCTGCTTATATCTTGCTCTCAGCTACTGACCTTTCTTCCTATTCCTACTCCCTTCACTTCTCTCCCCAGCCTGTCTGTGCCCCAAGCTCTGCCCGCTCTGTTTCTACAAATGGACCTTTCTTCCAATAGAGGCTTGTCCATAACTTCTCTCTCACTCCTCTAAGCATACACACCAGCAGCAATTTCTCCCTTCTTAAGAAGGCCCTTTCTTGACCTTACATTTCAGCTCCTAGCTCATCTCTCTGGCCCCCTTTGCAGGACAACTTCTCAGAAATTAAATGAATTTTAATTTGTGGTTGTAGTAAATGCCTTATAGACCATTGCTATGTAAGAGCTAAAAATGGTCTTTATAAGAGTTGCTGTTAGAAATTCTGGCCAGCCCTCATACCAGGGATACCACTAACAGGCTGCAGTCCTCCCTCCCATTCTGGCTTGAACCTGCTCGGTAGGCTTGAGCCCTGCCCCTCCAAACCCACCCCAGTGACCCCGGTGTTGCTAATTGCAGGAGTCAGCTCTCTGTTCTCATCTTATTTGAACTCTCAGCATCTTCTTAGCTGGATTCCCAGGACACTGCTCCTTCTCAGCCTCCAGCTGTTTCCTTCCCATTTTCAACCTCTAAAAATTGTGCCCAGAGTTGCATCCTTCAACCTCTTCTTGCTTTAAACCATACCCCTAGTGGCGCTCAAGCAGTCACATGGCTACAAATACCATCTATTTGCGAGAGTCTCTCAAATTACATCTCCAGTCTGGACCACTCTGGGCTCCTGAGAATTCTTCTTGGATTGCTAACAGCATCATAAATCTATCACTGCCAAAATTGAATTCTCGGTTCCTGTCCCATCTCCCACCCCCACCTACACACACACACACACACACACACACACACACACACACACACACATACGCATCAGAACTTCCTCTGACATCCCTCTCGATGTCAATACCTTCCCACCCTTTACTCAGGACCAAAGGCTTGGTGATCCTTGATCCCTTCCATTCCCCACATTCCAGTTCATCCACAAATTCAACTGACTGTTTCAAACTATTTCCAGATCTGACTTCTTCTTAACCTTTCCACCACCATCTCCCTGCTCCAAACCACCATTCCTGGTCAGGATGACTGAAATAGTCTCCTAGTGTGTCTCCCTGACTCTCCCCACCAGGTCCCCACACAGGCCATTGCTGGAGTGATGCTTTTAAAGCAAAGGTCAGATGATGTCACTTCTCTGCTTACAAAGCTAATAACCTCTCAGATCCCTCAGAATAAAATCTAACATTCACACAATGGCTTTAAAAAAAGGCCTGGACTCTCTGGTTCAGCTACTTATCTATTCTTTCCCCTCTCTCCCTCTGCTCAAACGTTGGCCCTTTGCTGTTTCTCAACCATATTGTGTACGTGATCTTTGCACTGACTGTTCCTTGTCTGCAAAGGAATCCTTCCAGACAGTCACCTAATTCACTCCTTTGTTTCCTCCAGTTTCTGTTCAGCATCCCCTTAGCAATGATGCCTTCCCAGATGACCCAAGATAAAAAACACATGCACATCAACCTTTTAGTTCACTTCTTTCATGTGACTTCTGTCCATTCACCATCTGTTTATCACCATCTCTTAAACAACACTTTGTTTGTTTATTGCATTAGCATATAAGTTCATTTGTGGCAGGGACTTTGTTATGCTCACCTCTGTGACAATGCCTAATAGTAGTAGAAGCTCAATAAATACTTGTTGAATAAAAATTTGAATCCACTCTTTTAAGCATCTGCCATGAACAAGGAAAACACAAGCCTACCTCTGTTCCAGTCATCCATTGTCATTCAAGATCCAAGACTTTGATAATCCCATGGGTGCCATAAACACTACCTTGAACATGTAATGTTGCTGGCACCCCCTTCTCTGCTTCCCCACTTCCTTCAGGATTCCCAAGATGAGTATATTTCCATCCTCTGTTTCCTCTCTGATGCCAGCTATTGCCTGGTTCATCCTTCCAAAACAGAAGTAATTGACTGTAACCATCAGTTTCCTCCATTAAGTGAAGGAGAGGTGGCCAGAATATCAAGTTTCAGCTCTTCCATTTATTTCCTATGATCTTGGCTAAATTCTCCAATCTCTAGAATCTCAAGTTTCTTAAAAAATGGAATGGGAAAAGTAGAGCTATCTTCCAGTTATTGTGAGGTTAAATGAAATGAAAAAACGACGAATGCTTGGCACATAGGGCTTGGCCGCTAAAAATTATTGATTTCCCTTCTCTTTCTATCAGAAGTGGACCTGGAATCACTCTGAAGTCACAATTTCTAAAATGACACTTGACCTGGTCCTCCAGAGATGCTGACCAGGGTTCAGTAGAGATCGCAACCAACATAGAGATGCTGACCAGGGTTCAGTAGAGATCGCAACCAACATAGATTGTCGACACCTGTTTAGGCCTCTGTTCCTTTCTCCTCCCTCTCTCCTCCTCCTCCTTTACACAAGCCAGAGAGAGACAGGCTGCCCTTGGCACCCTCTTGTTTTTATGGCAGTCCTTCTCCGTCCTGCAAGGGTGGTGAACTGAATTCAGTAAAATGACAGGTCATTACAAATATACTGCATGTTGTAAAATCAAAGAGTGTCCTTGTTAGAAAGCCAAATGACTTACTTTGGGAGTAGCTTTAAATGATAGGCTAAGGATACTGCAAATGCAGATGGCACATTGCTATAGTACTTTAAATATACATGTGGCGCTCTCCTATCGATACATGTGGACGTTGGCATTAATCCTTTAACTGGAATGCTCTCTGACAGTAACTCTCCATTACTCAGCTCTCTATTGATTTGGGTTCATCTCTGAAAGTTCAAACGTGGAGCATTCTCAGGCCAGATCTCCACTGAGGAGAGTGGCATGGAGAGTTGGTAATTATCCAATGAATTCCAGTAATTACACAATGAATTGCAAACTGTCTATGCCAGTGTTTCCTGGAATGTTTAATTCAGCAACAAACCTGTGAACTTTCCAGGTCATGTTTGGGGGGAGTGGGCTCAGGAATGGGGTATCCAGTGAGGGGACTCTGTCCAGGTACCACTGCCCTAGTTCATATTCATCTATGCCTCACCCCTATATGTTCTTATAAATACACGTGATTCACACAGTTTTGGGGTTTAGTCGGTCACCTTCCCCTTCTATTTCTAAAGTAAAAATATTAAATAATAGTAATAATAATGAAACCCTAACTAGCTATGTGTATTACCTTGGATAGATCACTATCTGTACTAGGTATTGACTAAAGTTCTATAGCCACTGCTCTGAAGCCAGGACTTTGACACAGGTCAAGGATTTCAAGAGTTAAGAAACAGCAGGCTTTATCCTTAAAGCCTAACTTGGTCTGGGTACATATCTTTGCTTCTGAAAACAGTGCACAGGTAAGAAAGAAACATATCAAGAATTAAACACATAGCTAGAGCTCTCCCAACAAGTGTATTTAATTGTGATTATTCCCAAGCTCCAGCAAACCTATTTAAGAGTCTATGATTTGGCAGAGTTGAGTCCACCATGAGATACATAGTCTTTATTGGAGAAATAGTTTTTCCTATGTTCATTTTCAACAACAAATATCAAATTGAGTGACTGCCAGAAGCTGTGTATTTTTGATGATGAATGAGTTTGGGGATGAGGGAGAAGCCTCCAGAAACTTCTGAAAACATCACTCCCACTTTTAATGGTGTTTTCTTCTGTACTTCACCATAACAAATATTCATTGTATTTTCTTCCAAATCAGAAGTTAAAAATACTAACCTCCAAAGTTTTCACTTTCCCTTCTGGGCAATGATTCATTTCTAGCCAGATGATCAAAGTAGGTGTCTCTTCCAGGTAATTACAAGAGAAAGAGAAAGTTTATTTAAACTCTCATTCCTCACTTCAGTAATAAGGAACTTCAGGAATCTCAGTTCAGATTTTCTTCTGGTGCAAATTGTAGATCCAAAAATATTTCTCTCTTGAGCAGGATCATAAATTCACTCACTACAGAAACAGTGTGGAGGCCTTTGGGTCAAAGAAGTGGGTGAAGACATCACCTCTACCCAATGGATCTCCACCAGTCAATCAGGAAACTAGTTGATCTTCAGGAACTTTGCAGTTTTCAAGACTCCCTCAGGTTCTCAACCAAGTCAATTAATTTTTCTATCGAGTACTCATGCAGTACCAATGATATTAGCTCCAGGGGTATGGTGGGTGGTATTCCCTCAACAGATTTTTATAGAGTACCTCCTATGACCATTTTACACTGGAACCTGGGATACGACAGTTGCTGAAATAGACATTTCTCCTATGATCACAAAGATTGCTCTGTGATGAAAAGAATTCTTGGCTTGTGGAACTTCAGCTTACTTTTAGCAAAATGAAGATGATAGCCTTATCTACTTCTCTACCCATTTATCTTCTAGGATCACATAAATATGTTGACATACTCTGTATACTATAGAACACAATGGAAAGATAAGTTATGACTACTACAAAATTTTAAATCCTTTCTCTCATACTCAAAAGAATCCATAGCAAAGACTTTAACAGATATATGTATATCCATATATTAGCAACATTATTCATAAGAGCTAAAAAAAGTAGACTGAAATGTCCATCAATATATGACTGATTGGTAAAATGTGGTATACACATACACACACACACACACACACACACACACACATATATGCAGAGTGGAATATTATTCAGCCTTGAAAAAGGAAGTAAATTCTGATACAGACTACAACATGGCTGAAACTTGAAGACATGTTATGTGAAATACATCAGATACAAAGGACAGATATTGCAATGATTCTACTTATATGTTATACCCAGAGCAGTCTGATTCATAGAGATGGAAAGTAGAAATGAGGTCACCAGAGCTATGAGGGGTGAAGAAGAGGGAATATAATATAGTAAGTAGAGAGTTTAAATTTAGGATGATGATGAAGTTCTGGATATGGATAGTGATGACTGTATACATTGTAAAACAATGTGAATATACTTAATGCCATTGAATGATACAATGCTTAAAATAATTTTAAAAAGAAATGCTTCCAGGAGCACAGCTGAATCAAGGTAAATGCCAAGAAGAGCCAGCAGCTTTTCCTTGTATGCGTCAGTTTGGTGTGTTCCCAATCTGGCCTTCAGTCTGAAGACTCAGGATCGTATCTTTGTTAGCACGGGGAACTGGCCCAACTCTTCATGGGCATCCATCGGGAGCACAGTATGTATGTACAAGCTCAGGAGACACAGATCTAACATTTTTAGTGAGAAATCTCTATTAGGGATCTTCAATGTCATCATTCGCCTGCTTTCTGTTGGCAAATGTTTGTGGGAAACAACAATCTGAAGGCTGTTTGGTAAACATTGAATCAAGACAGGGAAAACTAAGCATTTAAAGTGGCACCATGACAGGATGGTATGTTCATGCCAAAGGGGTATGAGTCCTTGAGTCGTGTGGATTGTACACTTGTGATGTTGATGGTGTCCAGCACCACCAATACTAGAGATGCCTCTTCCCAGAGGATGAGAAATTAGTCAGTTCCTTCTCCCTTAGAAAAAGTTGGGGTTGGCCCTGCTAATATTTCTCTCCGAACACCCTCTTGTTGTCGTGCTTCCATGACTGAAGAACCTTCCCCTTCCTGCTCAAATAATTTTCTTTAGATTTTCTGATAAAGTGCTCAGACAGGTTATATTTTACTTTTGTGGTCTTGGGAACTGTTTTTGCTCCTTCAGATGACTTCTAGGACCTCCACTCTGATGTGTTTTGTCTTGAAGAGAAGAATGACTCCCCTCTTCATAGAGTTCTTGGGGATACCTACTGGAGCCCTCAAGTACTTACAACAACTACTATTACCCATCTTTTCTAGTTTTCTCAGCATATGGATTACTAAGGAGGTCTCTTTTCTGTGCAGCTGAGCTGGGAACGCAAACCAGAGATGCCTTTAAGAGTGACTAATGCAGAGATGATGATCTTGCTGGAAAGGCAGAGCCTTCCCTCTTTCCGTTCTCCTTCAGCTTTATGTGCCAGTAATTGCCCAATGTCCATGACAAATCGCAGGTAAATCCCAGGCTGAGAGCTCAAAATGGACTTTGGATATTTCTCTTCCTGGCAGGCTCTTGTGGAAAGAGGTGAAGGATTGCCGGCAATGAGGATATCTCCTTCAAAGCCACCTGGTGGAGGTCAGAGATGAAATCCCAAGGTGAATTTTACTTTAAGCAGACCAGATCTGCAGATAAACAAAGGGAAACCTGGTTTTGAGTCTAGTCAGTTTCTTAATCCTCTATAAGCACACCATCACTCGCTGCACTCTTGTCTCAAACTGGAATTCACCGGAAGAAATCAGTCTATGGAGGCAGATGTTTCTTCTCTTGGATGTCTTCTGTTAAGCAAAATAAATCACATAACTAGCAATTCTCATAGCAATAATATTAAGTCCATAATGACCCAAGTCAACTTTCAGTGTGAGACTTGGAAAGGTAAGTTGGGAAGAAGTTTCTGATAAATGCATGGTTCTTGGGGGACTTAATAGGATTCTGCAGTGTGCTGCCTTTGATCTCAAGAACATGATCTTAGGAGTCAGCTCAACCCTATTGTCAAATCCCAGTCCTTTTATCATATTAGTCTGGGTCAGGCTGAGCCATTTCCTAAATCATAAAATAGAATAATGAGGTTTGATAGGAGAATTGAATCAGAGCGCATGTCTCCAGTGCCTGGCATTCCACCATTAACTACTACAGCCTAACATCTACATTTAACAGGTAGCCCCTGCCTCAAACTTCATGTCCTTAGACGGTACAGCAAATCCGTATCTTTGATAAATAGCTTTATAGTGGGCTGCTCCCTCAAGTCAAAGGGAAAGGCAAGCACGCAGGAAATCTACAAAATTTGCCCATGCCTATGATCCCAGGGCATATCATAGCGTCATGGACTGATGTGACAGGAACTCCCCCATTCATTTCCACCAGGAGCAAAGCTGTGCCCAGATCAGCCCCAGTTGGTCGTACAACCTGGGTTTATACCCAGGAGGTTGGGAAGGAAACAAGAGGGAGCAGTCAGAAGACACCAGCTTGTCCTGAACTCTGCCCACACCCCACAGTCATCTTGAGGATGCCCTGAACACCCCTTTGGTCATCAGAGAGCCATGACTTTGGGGACGTGGGTGGGCCTAAGCTCCAACAGGGCAGACTGTCCAGGGACTGATCAAGAGTGGGAGACATGGGATGAGATTAGGGGTCTCCTTGCCCTGCTTGTCCTTCCTTCACAGTCCCAGGAAGATTAGACATCCCCCAAGACCAAATTGCTTCTTTTTAAGCTGTCCTCACATTCAGAGCGCTGTAAAGGAGGCAATAAAATGAGAGGAACCCTCACTTGGCCCTTTGCAGTCTTCCAAAGATGCAGTGAGCCATTTGAATTGCCCCTTAGGCCAGTGGATTCACACCATCTGTGCTTGCAATTGAGCTGAGACCAGTATTTCCTGATGTGTGGTTTTCCTAAAGTCTCTCTCTCTCTCTCTCTCTCTCTCTCTCTCTCTCTCTCTCTCTCTCTCTCTCTCTCTCTCTCTCTCTCTCTCTCTCTCACCAAAGGAGAAAATTCAGCATTTCCTTCTACATTATTAGAACTAAAATTAGCCCCTTTCCTCCCCAAAACCCCATTACAAATACATTTTGGGCATCAACCTTAAAGGTGGTTGTGTTTCCCTCCTGCTTTCTCCTTTCATTATAAAAGATTTCCAGTTATTCAGTATTTGGCTCTCATTAGAACACTGCTTGTCACATGTTTTCACCAGAGACATTCATCACCAAGGTCAAAGGGTGAATATCGTGATCTACTACGCTTAGAGGAATCTAATGAAAAGGCACATAATTATCCAATTTAAAGAGAAGCATGTAAAAAAAGAAGGGGGGGCACTTGCTATAATTTAAATTGTTTTGTTTCCCTGAAGCAAAATTCAGCACCTGATTGACAGGACCTAATGATAATTCTTATTGATATGGTGATGTTAATTGTGGCGAGATATTTAATAAGTCCCATATTCCGGAGGTAAATGTGTGCTCTTAACCTGCACCTGAACCTGATTTCTGATGCAGTGTGGGGATGAGGTACAGATACAGATAAGTGAGCACAAGTGGATTTTCAGTCTTGTGTGGCAGAATGGAAATTGGAATCTTCAGAATCTATTAGGAGAACAATTCCACAGTTGCTCACACTTTTATAAATTATACTGTATATTACAGAGAGAGACACAAAGTCAGGGGAGGTTCAAGAGAGGAGATTGTCATGACTTTGCAGAGAAGTTTTTAGGGTGGCATTTGGTGCTGGCATCGTGGTGATATTTTTAACACACCATGCAATGTGATCCGTATCAGTTTTCAAGCAACTCTGACAGATGAACTGTTCCCAGGAGCACCCCTCTCCCATCTCCCATCCCAGTGAGGCAGATCCCGGCAGAAAAAGGCGCCAACTTTGAAACCCAGGGCGATTCTTGGAAGAAAATGATTTCTTATACTGGGAATGAAATCATTTGAGGTGTTTGTGGGCCTAAATTCCAAAAAGAAGTGATTTGTAGGGGTTTGAAACCATCTAGATCTGCAGCCCCATCATGAATTACTGGGGTTTCAGAAACAGCTGCTGGGGCTGCAGACGGGACTGGCTTCAGCAGGAGCTTTCCCTACCTGGACAAGAGCGGATGGGTCCCAGGTCTTTGAGGTGTGATCTGACTGTGAGCTATAGACCTTTTCCCCTCACTGAAAAGCTAGGCATTTCTCTTTGTTTTTATTATGTTCTGACAAAATTTTAAACATTGGAACTTTAAAACTGCATCAGCTATGATGACACAATCCTATCCCTTGGGAACGAATGCTCAGCCATCTTTGGGCAAATAATACAAAGTAAGAAATAAAAAGAAAGCTGCTCTGAAACCAGACTCAGTGACAACAACGATAATAATAACCAATATGGCTTAAGTCAAGGATGGAAAAGTTGTACAAGAGACATCAAATTATTATTATTGTTTTAATTGGCATTGACTCAGTCTTCCGTCTGTGTATGGGGAGAGAGTATGAGACAGCACTATAGTGTGATATCCTAGTTCATGTAACTGTTCCTACCGAAGCCTATGTGACTCCAAGTAATCAAGTCAGAGGTGGTTATAACCTGACTCACACACAAATGGACACCGTCATCAGAAAGTAGGAACATGAGATTCACAGTGTAATCATTATAAGAGTGTCACATTAAACAAGAATAAATTTTAATTAACAGAATATTTTAAATGTTCAAAACATTGCAAGAAAAGATTCTTCTGGACACAGATAGCATCTGGGGGCTGGTGTATAGAAAATGGTAAATGAGCAAAAACCAAGAAAGTCTTTCCTTTTGCTTCCTTAATTTGCTTCCTTTGTTTGGTTTTCAGTAATACACACACACACACACACACACACACACACACACACACGCCTTGGAACAATCCAGATATAAATTGTGTTGACACTGAGCTATGCACTCACCTTAACTGAAAAAAAAGAAAGTCAAGTTAATTGAAGACAGCCAGACTGACCACAGGTTATGATACAATGGCAGTTGAAACTACTGCTGTGATTTTCAGCTTCCTAAGCCAAAACATTACATCATGCACAGGAGAGTATAATTTCTCTGAACACTTCTGGTATCTCACTCCCCGAAAAGCGATATGCCAGCAAATTGAAGAGAGTTCAGAGAAAAGCAATAAAGATAATTAAGGAGCCCCTCAGATTGACCGAGGGAAAAAAATGGAAAGAATTAAACGTGGGTTGCGTGGCCCAATGATGACCCAGTGGTTCTAGGAATGATATGCAGATATCTGGAGGGACACGTTTCCCGTCCGTAGCAGCCAGTGGTCGGCACAGAATGACAGTGCAATCAGCCCCAGGTGCAGGTCAACGGCCCGCACTACGCCTGCGCACAGTGCGGCCGACTCCTACCATTCACATCTGTGTCTCTCCGCTTGGGATGGAGGTAGGTACGGAACTAAGAGAGGCTGGGATGTCGCTGAGGCTTCCCGACTTCCACTCTGGTGCTTAACAAACTATACACTCAACCCAGGCCAGACACCTTGGTCCTTGAAATGACTTGTATCCCAAAAGGTAAAAAGCAAGAGCCAGCACCATAGTTAGGAGTCTAGCTTCAAATCCCAGCTCAATACTTGACTGAGTGACCTTGGGAAAATTATTCAGTGGCTCTCAGTCACTAATTCCTCAACTGTAAAATGAAAATAACGCTAGTGCCTTCCTAGAGTCGTTGAATGAAATGGTTCACGTAAAGCACTTCTCACAATACTTGGTCTGTAGTAAGTGCTCAATACATTACAGCTTTTGTTCTTGTTCGTTCTAATTAGCAGCAAACATAACCTTAGCATCTGAGCAGATCCCACAAAATTTCACATGTTATTTCTGCCCTCCTTCACATGTCAGTTTCCTTTATACCTGTGATTCCTTAGGGAACAAAATGTCCCAGTTTACCCAGGACAATTCTGATTTATGCCTGTTGACTCCGGATAATTATAGTAGCATAGTCTTTCACTCATTAGGGTCATGTAATAATAATGAATGGTGTGGTCACCCTAGTTACAAGACTTGACAATTTTTCCTCCAAACCTTTTCCATCCTCCTCCACTTTTTGATCATGAGTTTCATAAGTACATTGAAGTTACTATGAAAAGTTTTTTCTGTCAGTCCTTACCTTACCTGATCAAATACTGAGGCTTGTCCTCAGTTAGTTCAGGACCTGGGGAAGGGATCCATGTTTCCTAGTCACATAGTGACCACATTATAATTTGCTCAAGTCAAAGGGTCCAGCCAGCTAGTCCGTCCTGTCCTGTGCTGTCCTGATATGCCTACTAGATTCCATTTTCATTTTACTTAAGTTCCTCTTGAAAACTTCCAATGTCACTAGATCTTTTGTAAAAAGCACAAATGAAATGTTACTTTGGTGTTTTTGTTTTTGTTTGTAAAGGAAAGAAATAGTCCCCCTTTTTAGTTCAGTGTTTGGAGTCAGAATATCTAGGTTTGGGTGCCTGTCCCATCTTTACTGCTTGCAGGAACGAGCACCTGTCATTTAATCTTCTTGAGCTTCGGTGTCCTCTTCTCTACAACGGCAGTAATATGCAGGTAATCATGTCAGCTAGATAATGATAACTTTATCCCTTCCCATCAATATGCTTTGTGTTTCTTCTTGCCTTAGTGCACTGACTAAGGCCTCCAATTCAATGCTGAATTGAAGTGGTAACAGTGAACATCCTCACTTTATGGGAAGAGTTTAATGTTTGGCCGCTAAATATGGTGTTACTTGTAGAATTTACATAGATGTCTTCTCTCAGGTTGACGGGGTTCCCTTCTCATCCTGGTTTACTATTACGTTGTCAAATGTATTTTCTCCGTGCATTGAGATAGCTACATGGTTTTCTTCATATTCTGTAATTTATTAAATGACAATGATTCATTTTCAAATGTTTAAAGAAACTTGCATCCTTGAGATAAGTCTCACTTATTTTTTTAATTTGATTTACTAATTCTTTTCCTTTTTAATTTTAAGGAGAGGTACAGAGAGAATTGAAGGCAAGTAGGCAGGCATGAAGAGAGAGGAGAAAAAATCATTTTATTTTATTTTATTTTATTTTATTTTATTTAGTTGTTCACATTGATTGCTCCCCTCTGTCCCAAGACATGAACCCAGGTCCTTGGAAAATATGTGAACTGTGCTCCTCTAGAGGTGCAGACCTGACTACTACTCCACCAGGGTGGACCTCAATTTACTAATATTCTTAGTCATGTTTTTTGTCTGTTTTGGTATAATACTCTAAGAAAAAAATTTTTTTAATTTTTTGATAGGTACCTTCCTATAGTTGAGAATCAGTTGAGATTATAATTTTAACATGTTTTGTGTAAGTGTTGTCCACATATAGACTTCAAAGACACTGTACTTGATGGTAAAAATCCATGGCAGAAAGGTGGACTTTGCCATAGCAATAGCCCTCAGGCTGGTAGGAGCCCATCACAATGACTGTCCCCACTCTGGAGCGTGGTTATGACCAAATTTGTAATTCTGATAAGTCAGAACACTCAACCTGTGAGTCTAAAAAATATGTGTCTTGGATTTTCCAGGGAGGTCCTAATTTTAAATATTTTTCCCTATTGTCAAACCTCATCACGGCATATGTCCTGATTTTGAGTTTAAGAGTAGTTTTCCTTGAATGCATTGTCTTATTCTTGCCTAGAAAGAAACTCATCTGCCAGTTTTCTGACTATTCAAGTAGACTTGAAACATTTTCCCATTCTGTCCAGATGCAGAAAATCATGAAGCTTATGATATGCATACAGTTTTAATACATCTATGCATAAAGATTTCAGTCTCTACTTAGGAAGTTTAAAGTCAAGTAAGGTTTCTCAATTTTCACAAAGTTTACTGAAAGTATCCTAATTTGTGTATCCCTTGCATAATCCTGCAAGTTCTCTTATTTATTAATTCAGCAAACATCTACTAAGTGTCTACTATGGGGCTAGGCACTAGGCATCGCACTAAATGTAGAAGACACAGCAGAGAAAAAGTCAGGTAAAGCAGAGTCCTCATATTAGTGTCTGATTCTGATTTGACATGGAAGTGCTGCCCACAGCACCTTTCTGGACCATGACACTCATCTCCCAAGTCTCCAGGAGCATGAGCTTCTGATAATGCACATCTGAAACCCTCTCTAGGCCTTGCCCTTGACCAAAGGGAGCTAGCTGCCTCACCAGAGATTGCCTTGTCCTACAGCCACCACCTCTTTGCCTCAATCAAACAACTCTGAGGGGCTGTTCTAACTCTAGACCAGAGTTTCATTGTAGCTCAACTCTTTGAGCCTCATTCTACTTCCCTTACTTCTCCCAGGTATTGCTTGGAGAACATTCTCCCATCAACTTCCTACACACAACTCCCCACCTCACAGTCTGCTTGCTGGGAGATTGGACTGGAAACAAGCCTCAATCCTGGTATCTTCTTAAATGCCACCTCTGGGAGGAGGTAAGAGATTAACTAAATGACTATTAAATGTCTTTCTTCAAATATAGTAGAGTTTAAATATATTCTTAAGTAGAAAAGTTCAATGAGAAAGGGAAAACATTTTTTTTTCCAAAATTAAAGCCATAACTCACAATTCCTTAGGGAAATCAGGACTCCCAACTAATATACTCCCCAAAAGTTCAATACACAAACAAAACCATCCTCCATCATTGTACAAGAGTTTTAGCAATACTTTCTAACTTGAAAAATTCAGGTTGAAATGTCACAGACATGTGCGGTAGAAGTGAGTTTAGCCTATGAAATGGGCAGCACTTTCAGCCATGATGTGAGTCAGGGGCCACCACAGGCCGAGAGATGGCATTTCTGTCACACACAGGAACTTTCACCACAGTGAGGCCTAGAATCTTCACACAAAGAGCTGCATGATTTCTAACATTCTGTCATTTGGCTTCTTTGGGATGGCGGAAAAATCTATCAAAAAGTACAGCAAGACATTGCAAACAAGAGAGTTTTCAGATGGTAAAAGATGAGGCTGGCCATCCAGCAGAGGACAGTTCATGCTGTGTCTCTCCGATCTATGGCAGTAAATGATTTTTGGTTATGACTACCTCCTCTCTTGTGCCTGTGGTCTGGGGACACAGAGTAAAATGGCCAGTCCTTGATGATTCACTCATTCACCCAAATCAGACTGAAAGCTAAGTCAAATAACAAAGGGACTACCAAGTAGAGTGACTTAAAGAAGCACTAATGTATTCATGCAACATTAAGAAGCAAATGGTCCCTGCTGGGAGAGACTCAGCCACCTGTGCTCAATGAAGCCCAAGTCTTTCCACCCAGTTGCTCTGTCATCCTCCAGATGTTGTGGTCAACCTGGTTGAGGGCATTGCCATGCTCCCTCAGGAAGGTCAGTTCCAATCTAGGTCTAAGGCTTGATTTCTGAGCAAAGGAGGAAATGAGCACACCCCGTTTCCTCTCACTCTACAGGTGGTGACTTGGCACCTACCACCCAGCTGAAGTGTGTAACCCAGCTGGACACCTGGCAACATGCAGTTAAATCCTACTCCTATGGAAAAGAAAACATGTTGGTGTACAAGATCCATCCCTGTCATCTTTGAACCTGGGTTCCACCAGGCCTGGCTGCATAGTGGTGAGACGCAGACACATAGTGCTTGTTCCCACGGAGTTTACAGGTTGGTGGGAAGGAAATAGGGTAGTAAAGCAGTAATTACCAGACACAGAAACCCAGAATATAATGAAGATGGTGTTGTGATAAAGACAAGACAAGAATGTATAGGCAGAGGAATCAGGTACACCAAGTCCGGAAAAGGATGAAGGGTTGTGTGTGTCTGGGGGGTCACTGCAGAGAGCAGAGCCAGCACAGAGTGAAGAGAGAGGCAGGAGGCAGGGACCAGGCCATGGGGAGGGATCTGGGTATAGAAATTTAGTGAGAGTGTGGGTTCCCAGATACACTTTACATTTTTAAAGATCTCATGTGTGTATATACAACAGAATACTACACAGTCCTTGGAAGAGATGAAATCCTGTCATTTGAATCAACATGGATGGATCTAGAAGGGATTATGCTAAGTGAAACAAGTCAAAAGAAGAATAGATAGATGCCAAGTGATCTCACTCACAGGTGGAATGTGAACAGACAAAACAAAGAAACAGATGAAACAAAACCAACCCTGAAACACTTGCAACAGAACTGAGGTTACCAAAAGGGAATGGGGCGGGCGGGGGCACATGGTGGTGGAGCCCACTGGACAATGGGAAGATCACTTGGTGATTTGGTGGAGAGCATGGTGTGTTGGAATATAACTAAGAAATGGGGAACCTATACATAGGAAATTATTTGAATGTGTAGAATAATTACTGCAGTAAAAAAAAAAAAAAAAAAAAAAAAAAGATCCCATGTGGGACCTGTGTGGAGAATGCAGCCATCTATCTGTGCAATCTACCCGTTACTCAAAGGAGGGACTTCCAGCACCAAGAGAGTGAAAGTTTAAATTTTCAGAGACAAGGCTCTGAAAGAAAAATTTTAAGATGGAAAACAAACCTCTTGCAGCTGAAGCTTCTGTGGGTCTTCTTTGGGCCCCTGAGACCAGTCACAGAGAATCACAATCATAGTCTAAAAATGCAGAGACTTCAGCTTTTCTGCCTGATGGTGAGCAAGAACATTGTGGGGAAGGAGGGTGATGGACTTTATAGCTAAGTCACTTCTCTCTGGCAGGGGGACAAGTTGAAGGTCCTCACACTTTGAGTACCAAGGTTGTTCCCTGACTAGAAAATGAAGGGAGCTGGAGGATTTAGAAGAAGATGAAAAGTAGAAAAAGTAGAAATAGATTCTCTGGTTTTGTTTATCTTAATATGAAAAATAACAAAGACTTATTTGTGATAAAAATAGTAGGCAAATATATGTAGTTTATCAACATCTTTTTAAGATATAGTTTTGCTTTTGTAACTCCATGCAGACATAATTAATACTAAAAGGTTGCATCATTTTTACTAGTTTACAAAGCTTTGCCTGCATTACCTTATGCAGATAGTTGAATTTAATTTTCTATAAATAGCTCTTAATTAGTAAATGAGATCAATTGATTCAACATTGACATTTGTAATGGGACTGTCAACATTACCTATTTGTGCATCCTTAATAATCATTCAAGTCTTTAAATATAGTTGTTAAGTCCTGATAATTCAGGAGGTCTTGATTCCTTGAGCCTCTGGTTTATGCTACAGTAACAACATTGGATGAAATTGTGTACATTTGTAAGTGAAATTCTGAAACTTTGGAGATAAAGGGTTATTTCAAAAATTTCTGATGAGAATTTACATGCAAACTGTATCTGTCTTAACTCAAATTCTAAATTAGCTGCAGTGTCAACTAATCATTTTAAGTATCAAAGTTTGGCCTTGGGATGAAATTAAAGGAGAAACATTTAGGCAGAATCATTGGAGAATTACCCTCAAAGTAAGATCACTAAATCCATAGACAGTTTCCTAAGGGAAAAAGAGAAAGTGTCATCACTTTCTAATTCTAAACAGGAAAAAAAAATTAGCCTGTGGACCTTAGAAAACAACCTTGTGTCAGAAAACTGAATTATGTTTTTCCTACCTCTCATTTTCATTGTAACTAATGCTTCCTCCTTTATTCAACAAAGAAATTTACAATAGCAGTCTGCACTGGAGGGTTCTGATTTGTCCTTCACAATAGTCAAACTAACTCTCTGGTCCAGGGGAATGACTAGGCATCCAGGTCTGCTGGGCTGTGGGAACTGAAAGCTTCTTCTAAAATGATTAGGTAATTTGAGTCCAAAGAATGAGACGGGCACAGCCATGATCTATAATAGCAATTTAGTGAGGTAACATATGGGAGTCCTCAGTACCTTAAACCTATATGATGCAATGTTCTTCAATAAAACTTAAAAAATAACATGGAGTTGAGTCATTATATTCCAAACACACTGGCCCATAACATAGCATTTATCTCTAGAGACTTAAGAATACACAAAAAAAGGGGGGAAAAAAAAAAAGGTGCAGGAGTAAGAATGAAAAACAGAAGAAAAGGAGATAGAGGCTGCCTTTTACAACTCTTCTCAGAAACATTCACTCATATCTTTGTCAAGGAGTCTACTTCCCTTCCTCCCAGGCATCTATTTATTCATCAAGCATTTACCAAACACCTGTTACGCACCAGACACAGAACTGGCCTTGAGTTTAGAGATGAGTCATACCTAAGCCTGATCCCCAAGGAAACAATAGACTTGCTAAGAAATAAGCACCAAAATAAACAATCTGGAAAGAGATGAAGTACCAAGTGCTGAGACTTGAAAAGAGGCTGGTGCTGTTGAGGTAGGTTTTATCAAGGGTGGTTTTGTTGTTCCCTGAAGGATGAGTGTGATTTCCCCAGGCACTGTGAGAGGAGAGCAAGGCTGCTGGTGAGCGTAGCAAAAGATGAGGCACGAGGTAGGGGAGACACCCACTGCACAATCCAGGCACCAGGCTAAATCGAGTGGACTGGATTCCATATTCAGAGAAGACCCAGGACAGCTTTTACATCTGGGAGAGGCATGATCAAGTCTAGATTTTAGAAAGGCAATGGAAATAGCTTAAAGCATGTGTCTCACATTTGACCTTGAGACACACCTTGAGCAAAATCCTCTTCTCCTAGGCAGCTCCCAACAAGAAGAGAGCTTCCTGGTGTTCTAGGTGGGCACCTCCATCCTGGGACACACTTCCTGAGCTCACAGATGCTGTGGGGATAGTGGGCTGAGTAGAGAGGAAGATTTGTCTCTGGGTCTCCATGGAGTCTAGGGTCTCAGGCAGGAATATGAAAATCCTAGGCTGACTTCACTCCTGGGAACTGGACTTATTGGTACCTGGAGTGAAAAATCAGGTAACTCAGTATCTTTTAGATCTTAAGTCTGGGAGACGGGCCTGTGAAATGATTCCTTGCTGCTTTCTATTTATGTATTTTTGGTTTATTTTTTACTGCATCATCTGGCTGTGACCCACCAGACAAAGCCTCCAGGAGGTGCTCCGCTCATCCTGTCCAGCCTCAGCTACCACCCACACACCCGAAATTGCAGCAAAGACACTATTCATTCTCCCTTCTTGTTTTTTCAGACTGTTACCCCTCCATGTGTGTCTGGTACCCTCTGGTCTTCCTTTCCAGATTCAATCCCAATATAAACTGGTCTCTGACACCTTTGTTGAGATTCCCTAGAATTAATGGCCTCCTCCTCTTCTCTGACTCCTTGCAAATTATATTGTAGTCTGTTCTACACTGTAATAAATTGTCTTCATGTCCACCTCTCTTATTAGCCAGTGAGCCCTCAAACACTTGTAAGGTAAAGGATGTATTTTTCTCATTTGTTGTCTCCCAGTTCTCAAACCTCTTGGAACATAGGAAATGTTTAGCCAATGTGGACTTTTCAGTTATTTTCAAGATAACGTTTCACATTTTATAGCATTTTACAGAGTTCACATTAGGATAGCCCCTCTGAACATTGTTCACCTACAATTTTGCATTTATTAGTTTCACTTAAAGATGAGAAAACAGAGACCTGCAATAATCGGTCAATGTCACTGAGCAGGAAAGAGGCAGAGTAAGTCAGGCATTCCTGGGTGGCCTGGTCTGCTCAAAGCATTATAGGGGAGTGTCACTGAGCATCAAGCTTTAGATTCAAAGATTTACTTTAGATGCGGACGCCATATCTGCTCACCAGGTCCATCAGTTCCAGTCTGAGACCCCTGAGGAGCTGCCCTGAGAACAGAACCCTTAGGAGTCAGACAGAGGGGGCACTGTAGGAGGTTACTTGGGTGGCCTCTGCCAGACTGACTAGATTTCAAATTGTGGTCATATCAGCAAGGTGAGGTTCACCCAGGATTGCAGTGGGAGCAAGCAGGATAAGAGCTTGAAATGTTTCTCCTGCAACCCCAGCCCAGGCTTTAGTTTACATGGAAAATCTTACATTAGAGTGCATGTCCCATCAAAGTGACTATTAAATCAAAAACAGCAAGGGCCAAATCAGTGACAATTTTAGATATTTATGAGTTATCTTAATTTAATGTAATTAATTTATTTTAAACATGAAATATAGCCATAGCATTTGAAATTCCAAGAGTACAAGAAGGAAGACTGTAAAAATTGGCCTTCCTGCCCTTGTCTCCCTGAAACCAATTTTCTCTGCCCAGATGTATTCCATAAATGTGCAAAAAATACACACCCCCAAATATACACACATATTCCTTTCTCTCATTTTTATATAAATAGCAGTCTAGACACTGTTCTACATCTTGATTTATTTTCACTTGACAGTATGTCTTGGGATTCCTTTGGTATCAGCACACAAAGACACACCTCCATCTTTTTTATAGCTGTGCAGTATCCCATTGTGTGACCCTGCCAAATGTACCTAACTAGCCCCATAGTGAGGGATGTTTAGTTTGCATCCCATCTGTTGCTGTTGTAAAAAACAAACAAGAACAACAACAAAAAAAAACACATTGCAGTGAATAACCTTATACATACATTATTTTGTTCACGTGAGAGTACATCCATAGACCGATTCCTAGACTTGGAATTGCTGGATCTGAGGGTGTGTTTACTTGTAATTTCAATGAGGAGTATTGCCAAATGGCCTTCCATGTCTTTGTAACCACTCAAAATTCAACTAGAGGTCTACGAGTGGACTTCTTTAAGTTACAGAAGTCTGGTAAGCCCGTTAGCCATCAGGAATGATCTGAGGAAGCCAAGAAGACAAAACCACACCTCCACATTTAGAACATAAAGGTAAAAGGAAATGAAAATCAAAACCACAATGAAAATAAAAATCTGAGAAAACAAAAAACAGCTGTGGGCAAGAATGCGATAAAGAAATTGGAATCATCGTGGAATCTTGGAATTGGAAAATTGGAATCTTAATGGTAGAAATGTAAAATGATGCTGCTGCTTAGAAAACAGTTTGGTGGTTTCTCAAAAAATTACATGTAAAATTGCCACAGGACTCAGGAATTCCACTCCTAGATGTAAACCCAAAAGAACAGAAAACAGTTACTCAAACATGAATATTCATAAATGTTCATAGCAGCATTATTCACAATAGCCAAAATGAAGAAACAACAGAACTACCCATGAATGGATGAATGAAAAAACAAAATGTTATATACAGTCATTGTCATTTCAAGACTTTCGGTTAACAAGAGACATATGGTGGTCCCAACAGGCTATGCCATACAGTCCAGTTGTGTTGTAGGTTATTCCACCCAGATTTGTGTAAGTATACTCTGTGATCTTTAGACAATGATAAAATTGCCTAATGACGCATTTTTCAGAAGGTTCACCATCCTCAACAATGCATTGCTCTTATACATACAAGGGAATAGCACTCAGCCATAAAAATGAATTAAATTCTGATACATGTTATCGCATAGATCAATCCCAACGATATTATGCTGACTGAAAAAAGTCAGCCACAAAGAGTCACACATCTTGTGATTATATTCATATGAAATATCCAGAATAGGCAAAACCATAGAGACAGAACACAAAGTGATGGTTTTTAGAGGTTGGATGGAATAGGGGAGTGACTGCTTAATAGGTACAGATTTTTTTTGGGGGGGTGATGAAAATACTTTGAAACTTAGTACAAGTGGTATTTGCCCAACATTATGAATGTATCAGATGCTACTGAATTGTATACTTTAATTTATGTTAAATTTATGGTTAATTTATGCTATGTCAATTTCACCTCAAAAAAAGTGGGGGGAGCGATTAGTAAGAGCATCTTCATTCCACAGTGCTCAATATCATCACTGACACTCGAACCCCCACACTGAAGTGTTCCTGTGACCCTCAGGTCTGTCTGTAGGAGCAGACAGGATGCTTATACAGTGGGTTCTGGTACAGGGAGGTCAAAAGCTGATGCCAGATAACGAGTGCAGCACTTTATGTGGATTTTCTTATAAAATCTTCACCTAACTCTGCAAAGTATGTATCATTATCTTCATTTTACAGGTGAGAAAATTGGGATTTGGAGACTATCAATATTTTGTCCAATGTTACTCAGCTAGAACATAGCAGGGGCTGAATTCAAAGCCATGAGCTTTCGTGAAGCAGCCAGTCTAAAGCTTTTATGCATCTCAGCAGGGTTGGGGACAGCTACCCCTGCCACTCCTGTAGACCGTTCCTAATGACTCAAAGCCCCTGGCTTTGGAGCAGGCCAGTCCCTGGGAAACACCCCGGTGCTCCTCCCCCTGCTGACTTCTACATGCAGTAAACTATAGGCGTGTCTCTGACACCCACTTGTCTCTTCTTGACCTCGTATTTAACACAGTGAAATGAGTTCATGGCACTCCATTAATACCAGATGGATTAAATTGCTCAAAGTAGGTTGGAGTAAGTGAAGCAAAAATAATTCATAGTGTTCTGGCTTTGGCTTAACCTGAATTAAGTAGTTAAAATAAAATAATCCCATTTTATTCCTTCTGTGATACTAAGAGTAAGGATTTTGGTGCTAAATCGACTTTGCTTCAATTTCTGGGTCTGACACTTTCCTGTTTCATATTCTCTGAGCCTTAGTTTACTCATCCATAAAACGGGGCTGCATAATACAAGGAGGATTAAACAATACAACATGAGAAAATGCCAGCATGCTTCATTCAGAAAACCACGAAGACTCACTATCAGGCAGTAGCACAGAATATCACAAAACATACAGAAAAATAGAGGTAATAGTATAGAGAACCCTTGTTCTTATTGCCCAGTTTGAACAATTATCATTTGACAGTACAGTTTTGTCTACTTGATGTTTCTTTTCCTGTAGTATTCTGTAAAAGATCTCATAACCCGTCCTCAAATGTTCCTGATTTGTCCAGAAACATGTATTCTTTTAGAGTTACTTCAACTCAGGACCCAAACAAGTTCTAAACACTGAATCTCAGTGGTATGTCTTTAAAAACTGATTTTAGTTCTGACAGTTTACCCTTGCATACATTTTTAATGCCATTTATACACCTAAACTTTATAAAACTAAAGTAGTGCATTGGGAAGGTCCCGCTTACTCATCTATCACAGAAGGGAAAGAGAGATTTTTTACTCTCAGCTGAAAGAGCGAGAGCCACCTAATATGCTGGGTTCGTAGAGACCAGACAGCACCATGTCTAACCAGGCTGCGTGCACAGTTGTGACCTGTGGCCCATGACAGGCGTGAGCTCTGAGACCAAGATGGCTCTTCAGAGAGCGCTGACCAAAGAAGAGACACCACATAGAGTATGTTCGTCTCCTTAGGCACTGGGATGCTCGGAGGTCCCATCCTGAAACTCCAGGAGCGGTGTGGAAGGCGGCGTTCATTCAGATAAGGTGGAAAGTCACCCATGAGTCTGGTCCCTATCTTTTGGCTTCTCAACAAAAGTAAGTGGCTTCTGTGAGGCAGCTTCAAGGAAACTTATTCAGTCATTGATTCTGGAAGGGAACAGCTGCCACCAGGGGTTGACCTGTGGTTTTAGTGTGGTTTTAGTTAATAACTGCAATGCTACCAACTGGTGAGCAAGCGTGACCAAAGGGTTCATGGTCACATTCCAAATTCCGATGACTACTGTTTATTGTTGCAGAATGGGAGTGGATTTTAGCACCTGAGAGACAGAGACAGAAAGACAAAGCATAAGGAACAGAATACAAGAAAGAAGAAGCATGCATCCACCCAGCCACCCACCCATCCATCTATCTGTCTATCCATGCACAAAAAGAAGATGTAAGGCAGCAAGAAAGCATTGGGGAGGACAGGCAGAGAACAGGTGGGAGACACGGAGAGGCCCCTTCAAAGAAACCAACTCGTAGGCTGCACCCTTGGCCTTCAGTTTTCTATACAGAATGCTGCCCAGCCAGCTTTTGGAGCAGCCAGGGCCGCAGTTCCTGGCTGGATGTGAACAACTGAGCTTTGTTCTGTTTTCCCAGCTATGCGGGGCAAGAATGGAGCCATCAATACAACAGCATATCGGATGCAGATTATTGATTTAGAAGAGGATCCTGATCCCAGAAATCCCACCAAAGAGATATTTTAAAGATTGGAAGAGAAAGCAGAAGGCGGTGGCTGGGGTGATGTGCCAATTAAGAGGGCTTGTTTGGAACAACTCACGTGGCAATGTGAACAGAGCATGTAAATGATCAAAAGCAGTTGTGACCCTCTCATCAGTCACAAAAGATGCTTAAGGCCGGTTCCTTTGAATGCTGTTTTAGTAGTGGTCTCATACAATACATCTTAAGGAACATTTATACTGTGTTCACTGTGCATTCAACTGTGGCCACTTCAAAGGTTTAGCCAAGTATTTTATGGCCATGGTAAAGGGTTCTTATTGATTTAAATTACAAGCTTGGCTCCTGTCAGCTCCACTTGAGGGCAAAAATGCAATAAAATATCCCACAGCACAAGAGATAGACATATCACATTGAAAATCTTAAGAGATCCTTTTCACTATAATCACTCTCAATGATATTTATTTATATGGGCAAGGTTATCAGAGAGATTTGTCTACAATCTTTAGGTTTTGGATGTTTGTCTTGGTTAGGGGTCTTTGCGTTTTTCAAAATCTCCTTCTGACCTGGGCCAGGAAAAGGTCATCAGTGCATTCCACATCCCCTGGCTCAGTTTTCCAACACTCCCTGGCTACTAACAGAAAGCCTTGTTCCAAGAATAGTGACATTGACATACTGGCCATCATGGCTGAAGGATTATGGTTTTCAGTCCTCTGATCATTTGCATATCCAGCAGGCCAAACTCAGATGAATGAGAGGTGTCAAGGCATGAATGACAAGCCTATCAAGACGATGGAAGGCTGTCCCAGGATTAACTGTCAGGGAGACAAACTCCACTCTGGTGACAAAGACATGAGCATGCTATTGGGAGACTCTAAAATTGAGAGGGGTTCAAAGCTGTCAATATGAAACGCTGTTTATGCTACTCACTAAGCCCTGTGATAATCAGCACAAAGGAAGTCATCTTCTGCAAAGGAAAAAAGGATAAAAACCCAAAAAGCCTGATCTGGTCGGCTTCATTCCTGGTTCCTTTATAATAATTTGTCTGAAATGTACCCAAGATGGAGCTAACCCCTGGACATACACAGAAAATAGCAAATGACTATTGTGTATCTGACATTTGAAATAACATGTTTCTGGAGGGTTGGCATTACAAGAGTCATTTCACATCAAAATGTTATTCCTAATGCAATTTTTTAAAATTCATAAGAGGCACTTGCTAGAATTCAGTGTAGCACTGAAGTCACTCAAAAGACAGAGGTCAAATTCATTTCATTTCTTTTATGTTTTCTTCTCTCTGCTAGATGAAATAAATGATTAAGCCTAGAACACTTGGCAGTTCAGCGAATGTGCTCCGTGGCGCCATTACAAGATCGATTTTCTCAATACAGGAGTCTTTCTAGGGTGCACATTGCTTAGCTGACATCTGTCGCCGTTGTCATGGCAGCGCTCTCTCCAGCATAGTGAGAGGTCAGGCCTGACAGGGAAGGCCTCGCCAGCTCTACCCCAGTCACTTCAAGGTTAACAGCCAATGGACCAAAGAAATAGGCAATTATAGTGCAGTCAATTCCGGTTAAGGAAATATCTGAGAAGTAAATATGGTTGATAAGTGAATGGAAATGAAACAGCCAATGCTATTGATGCAATCCCATAGTATCAATATCATTTTGTGGTGCAGTTTGGTGCTTCCTTGTAAAATTTCCATGCGCAAAGAAATCGAGTAAGAGAGAGGATAAGCAAACTTCATTATGCTGCCATTAGCCTCTGTACTGGAATAAAAGTATTCCCATAAATGGATAGAGGAAGAGCAGAAGAGCAAAACTTCCTCAAGGGAAAGGTGCAAAGAAGACTCCCTGGGTCTCCATCCCCTGCTGGTTTAGTCACCTGATATTTCCAGCTACCTAAGAGAGATTCTCTACATTTTAAAGGAAGTTGGCTTTAAAATAATATTTCTCATCACTACCTCAATTTACTACGTTTGTTACTTATCAGGATAAAAGTCCTTCCTACAATTTCAACAACCCAGAAATATGTCAAGCTTTCCAAATTATCAACATGTGGAATTAATAATTTCCAGCGATACAAATCTCTACTAAAACATAACTTTTGATAAATGGAAAAAAGGTATTTTAATAAATAGTATTTGAACAGAACTAGAAAAATGACAGTGGAACTAAAATATAAAGATTTTCAGTTACAAGTTATATACTTCAGGAATTCAGCTACTGACAACCTCTGCAGGTTGCAATACTTGAAATTCGTTATAGTACATACATTCATATTACCCACTCCTGATTAAATCTTGCAGTTAGTATAAAGAGATCTTGAAGTTTTATCAGACACTTGGAAGAATAGCAATGACTTTTCTTCAATTGTCAGATTTTGTTACTCACAAAGAAGCATGGAAAATTAAGGATATATATGTATATGTGTACACAGACATATATATGTAGCTACTGCTGTTACTCATCTCAGATTTTTGTCAAAATGTTCTCAGCAATGGTCAGTGCAGACCTAGTGACTACTGAGGTCTTGGTTCAATGCTTGGCCACAAGAAGAGGTAGAATTTCTTTATACAGTGATCAAGTTGTACTAGCCAACTTGTTCCCAGAGTTCTCACTACTAAACAGAACTTAACCGTTTACTTCATGGGTGGAAACTGGTTTTGCACCTACACAGTTAGCTGACATTACACCCTTCAGCTTGATGGAGTCTTGAAAAACAATGGCTTCATTTGAAAATTCAGCATTACTTTAGAAGGGTTGTGTGGGTGTAAGAAAGAGTAACCATTTCAAATCAACTTAAGTATAGAGGATTTTATTGTTAAGATACAATAGGCAATCCTGAAAAGGACAGGAAACATAAACAGGAAACAAATTCCAAATAGCAACGAGAAGTCAGATTGGAAAACCAGAAGCCAAGGTTATTCTCTTTAAATGTATTTCATTTCCTCATGTTTTCCTTCTCATTCTTTACCTGTCTCAATGAGTTTCATCTTCCATCATGGCGAA
This sequence comes from Solenodon paradoxus, assembly GCA_004363575.1. Classification (NCBI taxonomy): domain Eukaryota; kingdom Metazoa; phylum Chordata; class Mammalia; order Eulipotyphla; family Solenodontidae; genus Solenodon; species Solenodon paradoxus. The sequence goes on from RJWH01000243.1 coordinate 982,740, forward strand.
ACTTCACACAACTTTTCAGTTCTGGCACCATCTTCATCTTACTGATTCAGTTTTTCAATGTACAACCTCCAGATTCACATATGAAAATGTGATTAGGTCAGCCTAGGTAACAGATTGGCTCTCCCCCATTCAGGTGCCCGGCTAAATTTAACCAGCTGAGGTGGGGGTAGGAGTGGGGTATGGGCAGGGTTACACAGTCTAAATATGACTGTCCAGGTACACCCCTTCAGCAAGGACAAGACACATATTCAAACCATGTCTTCTAGATCTTCCAAAAGAATCAAAGAGAGTACATGAATTGAAAATCCCCCACATGCCCCAAAACTTCCATGAGCAGAAATTCTAAACAAAATTCTGAGACATTTATTCAACAAAATAACCATGAATGCATGTTTGTTGCAGTATTGCCAGAGTTAGCCCCACTGGTATAAAATGATCACCCTTGGGGGGAAAATGCATGAATTCCTCGCCTAATTTTAGAAAAAAATACACAGAGAGCTTCCTATGGCCCAGAACAGCCTACATTTGCCCTGCACTTGAGCAAAAATGAGAAACTATTTCTTATTCCCTGGTCAAATCTGACCCTTTCTCTTTCTCCATGCCTCCCTCCACCCAGTGTTTCTATTCTGTCTTCTCTCTGGACTACACTATAATTAAATATAACCACACATAGAGGCTCTCAAAGAATAGCCAGGAAGTAATGGATGGTGCCTGAAAGTGGGGTATTTTCTCAAGTCAATAGTTGAAGTGGACACCTGATGTCGTTTGTTAATGGAAAGTATACAGGACTTGTCCTTGAGGGCCAGCTCAGATGCCAATCCTTCATAAAACCTTCCTTTGACTACCCAAATGAAAAATCAATAATCCCTGCTCAAAGGGAGCATCTATTGTCTCCATTATTGTTTTCCAAATGTAAGAACTTGTGGAACCTTGAAATTCAAGCCCACAGAACTTAGACTGAGAAACAGTGCTTTCGAAGTTACACTCTTTCAAATAAGGGACCATTGAGAAATGTTGAGTCATAAACTCATGGCCTGAAATATATAGCAGCTCTCAGTTATTATATTTACCTCCAGAGGAGCTAAAATATTTTTCTATCAATATTTAAATAATCATTAAAATAAAAATATAAATCATCATCATTAAATCTCAATCTTGGAGCAGCAGTTAGGTCAACCACCTCTGAAGGAGCAAACCACATACTCCTGGGCTCAAGTCCCAGGTTGGGGACAGGGAAACAAACTGTATCAACAACTGAAAATAAAAGGCTTCTTCCTCCTGTCTCTTCCTTTAAAAAAAAAAAACTCAAATTTAAATGTTTAATTGTTCAAGACCTGTGTCTTTCGGCATACCCAGAAGACTCTCATTCCAAATCTCTGGACCCACGTAGAATAATCAGACACCACCTCCACTACTTTGATTTGATTATGCATGTAGTTATGAAAATGAAACATACTCTTTAGTTCAGTAAATTCTATATCTTCTATTTACACCATAAATCAAGGGCTTGGTGGGGGAGTGATAAGATTTAGTCCACCTATAAACTAGTCAAAATACATATCCTATTGTTACAGATCCCATGGTTCTAGACACATCTGAGTAATAATGCCTATCATATGCTAAAGAAGGAGTGCAGAGAACTAATTTATATGCCACAGTGGTCCATAGTATGGACTCCACTTGAGGATTTTCTGCTTATCTCTGATCAAATGGATAATTACTGTGGTAGAAATAAAGATGACCTAAAAAATCCTATGTCTTATTCTCTGAGTGGTTTTATTTCTAGATGTAGAATATAGCTGCTTTTTTAATCCTTTAGCCAATATATAAGATGTCAAGAACTGCGCCAACCATCTGAGTATATAAATGTCTCATAGCCTAATGAAGGAGGCAGATATGTAAACAGATAATGTAATGGACTGAATTCTGAAAATGAGGTACATATTAAAGGCTATCCCACATGCTTAGGCATTTCAGGAGAGTATCATAGAAATAAAAAATCTTTTAGTTGGGTATTGTTATAGCTGTGCATTGCTGCATAACACATTACCAAAAGACCTAGCATCTTAAAACAGACATGTCCTTTTTTTTTCACAGTCTTTGTGAGTCAAGAATTTAGAGCTAGTTCAAGATTTTTCATGAGGTCATGATCAACATCACTCATATGGCTGTTGGCAGGAGGCCTCAGTTCCTCTCAGTGGGCTTCTCTAAAAGCTGCTTGAGAGTTCTCATTCAATGTCAGATGGCTTTAGCAAGAATGAGTGAGCTGAGAGAGACAGAAAGAGAGACAAAGGGAGACAGAGATAGAGTCAGAGAGAAAGACAGAGAGTTAGAGAAAGATGTCTATAGCTTGGGCATCCCACAGCATCACTTCCTGCATGGTCTATTCTTTCAAAATTGCTAAGCACAACCCACGCTTAAAGGCATGACAATTAGGCCCTATCTATTGAAGGAAGAAGTATCAATTAGCTCATGGACATGTTTTGAAATAATACATATTGAAGAATGAATAGTTTTCTACAGACAGGACAAGAGAAAGTAGACTGGGCAGAAGAAACAGCAAGCACAAGGGCAGAAGAACGTGAGTTTCAAGAAGTGTGAGGAGTTCACTGGACAAGCTGATCTCAGCCTTTTAATTAGACAAGATCTTAACAAAGAAATACAGTATACAAAACAAGACAAGCTTTCCTATGGTTGAATAGTTGTTGGAGAGAAGGGGAATTTCCACTCCAAGGAAGCCTTTACAAAAACTCCTGGAGACCTGAGAATTTCATAGAATTGTTTGAAAACCACACTGTAACGCCTATTAGTGCTTAACCTACAAACTCAAGGCATGCTCTCTTTTCTTCTGTCTTATTAGGTAATAAATTGTGCTTTTGTTCTATCAGTGGGTTATAACAAACAAAAAATAGATCAAATTCTCCTTAAAAAGAGAGTAATGATCTTGTTGCAATGTAGGAAATCCCCAATTCAGTAATGGGTTATATTCTAAGAGCTCACTTGTGAGAGATTTCTTTAGAATTCTGTGTATCCGTTAGCTATTACCACAAAGAAGTTATGTAACAAACATCCCAAAACTTGATGACTTAAGACAGCTGTTATTTATTCTCACATATCTGCAGGTGAGCTGGAGATCAGCAAATTGAGATGCTCAGTTGTGTGGTTTGGTTTCAAGTTGCAACTCAGCTAAAGGATAGCAGCTACCTATGGAAAGTTCATCTCATGGACAGAGTAGAAGCACAAAAGGGTACATGAGGGTAAGCAGATAAAGGTAAAGCCTCTTAAGGCCTGAGATCAGAAGTGGTACACTTTTCTCATGTGTAGTTGACCAAAACAAGAATCCAAAGTCAAGGGGTAGCAAAATGTATTCTGTCCACATAAGGCTGAAATAAGGGAGTAAGGGATTGGAGTCAATTGTTCAACTACTACATTATGAATACATTTTTGCATTAAGAAAACAAATTTTAAATTATATTTGATCCTATTAACTCACCAAAACTATTTTGATGCTAAAGGAATAGCAATAGTGGCCTAGAATACAGTAGGTATATGATGCAGGCACGTTTTTAAGTAAGCCAAGATGCCAGCCCAGCCTCACCCATTTCTCTGCAATGTTTGCATCTCTCCCCACATGCTCTGCATCTTCCTGGTGACCTAAACCCCTCACCTCTGTGCCTTATTCATACCTCACTTCCTTCCTCCCAATTATTTAAGGTCCCAAATTCTGGAACTCCTCAATATAGATCCTCTTTGTTGGCTGCCATCATATTGATCCAATTCACATGTGAATGGCTCATTACTTCTTATCACTCCCCAAGACATTTGCCTTTTTTGAAAGGGCTGTCCCATAGCCAAATGGCATTCAAGGCAGTAGATGCATTGAGAGAAATCAGAATCTGCAACATTTTCAGAAAAGATGAGTATGTCTTAGACAGAACTGCCAGTTGTTCACATTTTGTAAAAGAAGTGTCACTCATACATGAAGAACACGCAGTATTCACTTTATTAGTCACAGTTCCAATATTTTCTTTTCCTCTCTATGTGGCTGCAGGGAATTGAATTCACCAGAAGATGAATGTCGACCTTATGATTTATATCTCATTACAGGACCTGTGTTGTTTCCCATTTTGGAATTTACTCTATAGGCCAAATCTTTAAAGACTTTCTTTTTATCCCCTTTGAACATTAAAATGACATATTTCAACATGAAATACACCTACTTTGACTTAGGAAGAGCTTAATTATTGGGTTGTCATATGACCATCTGTTTTAAACAAAGAAGACATTATCCTGAAAACATTGCTATTAATCATCTTTAAAAATGTTTTTACTTTTAAGGACAGATCATAAAGAAAGATTCTAAGAATTAAATTTCAGTAATACTACTTTTCTACCCTGTTCATATATTTGTGCACAAAGGAAAGCATGAAGCTGAGGATTGCAGAGATCATGTAAAAGACTAATATGAATAATTTAAACAAAAAAAATATAGTTTTATCGATCTTGAGGAATGAATTTATGTATGGTTCTTCATTTCTGCTGATGGTTTCATGACAAAAAGTAGCAACGTCTATATGTCTTATGACAGTATTATTATATCATATTTTAGCCATTTTAAGCAGTCTTTGAAATAGTCAATATTCTCCCCCATCACTTTGCCATACAAACTCCAGTACCTATCACCAAGCTATCTGAGGATGGGCCATTAGGAACAATAATTTCTCTCCTAATCTAGTCAACTGTCAATAACCATAGCACCACCTCAGGTAGGTTTGGTTAGCTATGAACTTGGGGTGCTTTGATTTAAGAGTGCCATCTCATTAGCTAAAGTGGTCAGGGAAATTTGATGCTATCCAGAAAGTGCCTTTTTTCTTATATCTTAACAATCAAATTCTTATGAAATCTATATGATCAAAACTTTCAATGGGGAGAACTATAAGAGAAGTTGTGGATAAGAAGGATAATTGGAAAGGTACATTTAACCCTTCAAAAGACAGGGAAGCCACTGCCTTATTACAAAATTGCCTTTGTTCCTGGATCATTTAAAGTGAACTCATAGGTTAACAGCTAAAATGAGACATGGCATTCAGAGCAATTGCTCAAATTCCAGACCCTATATTCCCCAGCCAAAACTTGGGCAAGTTAATCAACTTGTCTCAGTTTCTTTATTACTTCTTTATTATTCTCCCTTGTAGGTGAGAATTAAACACAAACCTCTTAGAGAAATTGCAAAAATTGAATGACTTCATGTATGTGAAATGTTCAGAACCATGTCTGGTACACGATAAAAGCACCATGTAGATTTGTTGTCCTCATCATGTCATCGTCCTCATCACCTCCATTACCACCTCTATAGATTCCTATTAGGACACAACCTCTCTTTCCTCTTAAGTCAGATATCTGAAAGCAGATAAATAAGTCCATGGTTGATTTGAGTTCTTTAGATCCGTCTTAAACATCGTTGTTGGGAGTGTAACTAGGACAACCACTAAGATTTTGGCACAATCTAATGAAACTGAAGCTTTCGTTCTCTATGAGTGAATGATGCTACTTGCAGGCATGTACAATGCAGAAACTTTTAGACCCGTGCACCAAGAGACTAGATTGGATTACAATATTCATGGCAATATGATTTGTAAAAAGAGAATGGAGCTATCCGAATTATTATCAACATTTATCCAAGAAAATAGATAAATAGTGTTAGAGTAGCCATACAACAGAATACAGACATGAATATGAATAAACATGTTGTTTGAATCCAGTTAGACAAGTCTCACAAAATCTAAATTTAAAAAAAGTAATTCATAGAAGAAAATTCACTGTGATTCATTTATACATGGTTCAAACACATGGAGAACTCTTGTTTTTTAAAAAGCAAAATGATAGGTACAAAATCATTATAGTGATGACCTCTATGAGTACTAGAGTCTCAGTGGCAGTAATATTGCATCTCTTAAATGTGGGTAGGTAGATGTGGTGACATTTATTTTATTGCAAAGTTTTATAATCACATATATTATGAATGTGTAGGACTTTTAACGTTTTATTCAAAAGTTCATTAATGAAGACAAAATAAATGAAATTGCTTCCTTGCTTGGGGTCCCACCCCATTTCTCTTGAGCGGCTCTCCCAGCCCCAGTTCCTCCTCTTGAATATGCCGGGGCACTCCACTTTAGGAATGGATGCGCTATGTCTATTGACATTTTTGTTTTCTTAATATAGTAAGACATACAATGCTAAAATGATATGGATGGCATGCCTTGGTGGAGCAGTGGTTGGATCTACCAACTCTGGTCAGGCGTAGTCCAAATATATCCAAAGGACCTGGGTTCACGCCTCAGGGTCAGGGATGGGGGTAGAACCAAGATGAACAACTAAATAAAATAATAAAAATTCTTCTTCCTTCTCTGTCTTTTTGCCTGTCTACTCACCTATATTCCTGCCTGTATGTTTCCTTAAAAAAAAAAAATTGTTTGAAAAAAATGATCTTGGATGCCTTTTCTCACATGTTATTCTACCTATTCCCTCACCAGGGTGGGGAGTGACTTTGCTTCCCTTATTTTGCAATAAAAGAAACAGAAGCATATAACCACAGTCCTACTGCCCAATGCCATAAGTGCTACAAAGCATCATTGCATTGTGCTCCCCTCAGGGTGCTTCCACTCTGTTGTTGCCCCAGGGGTCTTTCAGTCTCCACATTGGCCTCCATAAACCATCACAAGTTCTTTTGGAAGTCCGAGAGCTATAAATCTTCAACTTAAAAAACAATAAAGGAATGGCACCCCTGAGATTAAAACCCAACTCTTCTGATTATAGGTTCCGTCACAGAACATCCTCTAAATGGAATTTAGATCTATACGTGGTGCTCATTATGCACCAACATGCACGATGAGAGCAGGGAGACAGGCTGCCCCTGAAGGCTCGGGTCGGCACCCACCTGCAATAATGGAAACGAGTGCCCCACCATGGCCATGAACACCCCATCGTGGGCCCCTCCCCACAGCCACCCAGGGCTTCACTTTGCATTATTTATTTATTTCTAAGACTTGGGGGTGGGAGAGGAAATAGAGGAAGAAAAGGAAATGATTTTTCTTCTTAATAGATTTGCTTTTCTTGCTCTGGGTTGAATCAATGGGAGTGGGGTTGGACACACTCCTTACATCCCCTCCCCTTCAAACTGCTTCCTTCCATTGTAAATAATTCAGACAAAATAAAATAATCATGTGCTGGTAATTACCACCATTCCCACCCCCAGAACGAGTGATCTCTGCAATTCTGTCCCCCTGGATGTTGTGGGGGCTGTTAATGGTACCCGCATGGTGGCAAGTTGAGGCTGAGATGTATGTGGCATTGAAAGGTGAGGGCAGAGGGCGGCCAGCTGCTGTTCCTGAGCAGAAGGGCAATGAATTGACTCCACTGTGCGTCCACGGAAATAGCTGGCATTCTGCGAGGAGAGCTGGAAACACACAGATTTAAAATGGCTGTTCTAAACCAAATTCTCCTTATTTTTCATTCTAATTTCCAACGTTGTGCATAAGAATAAAGCTTTTATGAGAGGCTTCAAGGCATCCTCCCCGTCAAAACAAACAAACAAACTCTTGTTGATTTACAATAATCACACCTTAAATCTATATAATGTTATGACGCAATGTTCCTTCATAAAAAAAAAAAAATTAATGTATGCCTTTTCTCCAACCTCACTTCCAAAGCAGTGTCAAATCTCACACATACACACACACACACACACACACACACACACACACACAAATAATAAAACGAAGTTTTTCCCAACAGAACTGTGTGTGTGAAAGTGTAGGATAAGGTCTTGTGTGGTAGATGCCAATACTTTGCAAGACAATTTTGTCTTAATAATAGTTCTTTGAAAAAGATTCTCTGCAGATTCATCATCTTCTTGAAGGATTAAAGAAAGTGAAAGCAGTCATTTCAAAAACAGCATAGAATGGACTGTGACAAGCAAGCTTGTTAATGATATTAACTCATAGCCTTTCACTAAGGACATGGAAAAAGACTGAGTCCATAATGTGTAATATCTTGCTCTCATCCATTGCTCTGAAGCTGGAGGGAAAGCCTAGAGGAATGGAAGAAAGGGGGTTCTGTAGGCTACCCCAAGGAGAATGGAAGCAGAATTCGATCCCTTCTCTTTGACGCCTTTCATAGGGCCAACAGTGACAGAAGCCACAAAGTTCTAAACCTGACCCATCCAACATGGTAGCCACTAGTTATATGTAACTGTTCACACTTCAATGAATTGCTTTCAAATAAAATTAAAGATTCAGTTTCTCAATCACACTGGTACATCTCAAGTGTTCAGTGGCTACCTGTGGCTGCCATGCTGAGCAACACAGATGTAGAGCATTTCACCATTTTAGAAAGTTCCATTGGATAAGACTGTTCTGATGTCCACTCACTACAGACAGGGAGGTTTGCGGACCACCTGGGGAAACTTTCAAAAGGAAGGAACAGGATCTCCCACCCTAAGTCACTTCTGTATTTGGTGTTTAACTCTAGAAATAAGTAAATGTCCATGGGAAATAGGTGTAACTCCTAATGTTTTCAAATTCCTGTTTCTATCCTAATGAATCTTAAGATACACTGGCAGGGCATTTTCCAGTGTCTAGTACATAGGACCTCAGTTTGCTTCATTTGTCTCTTCTCTTGGGTGTTCTTCATTGCTAACAGGAATTTTTTGAAGAGAGGAAAAAGAGTATATTCTAGGTGAGATTGATTTTTTTCATATTCTAAAAAGAGAGTAGTGATGAGAAAGATAATACAAAACTTTTGTATTAAAATATTGCAAAATACATGATATTAATTAATTTCAAGAGATCAGCATTTTATGAAAAGGGGAGAGATGGCTTTTATCACCTGTTCTACCTAAGAGAGGGCCAGTTCTCATGATTTCTGTCTCCCACCTTCTACCGAGACCAGGTACTATGACTGCTTCTGGGGGTACAAATGAGCCAGAGAGAAGATGTCACTCTTACCATCGAACAAGAGGTAAAGCAACAGGATGCCCTGGAAGGGCTTTCAGCAGGGAAGGAGTTGAAACCTAGATGAAACCTTAATGCCACATGTAAACTCACTGGATATGCTTCTAGCTATAAATGATTCTGACTTCCTCTCTTTAAAGTCATTTAGAAACACAAATATTAGGATACTGATATGTTTTCCTTTTCAAATAGCATAGAATATGAAATATTGTTTTACTCTACATAGTAATACCATCACTAGAGGGAAAGAGGCATTCACATTTCTTATTCTTATGCTTTGAATAAGAGCAGACATCTCAAAGAATTTCTTCCAACATCACAGCTGTTTCAAATGTTATTCATCCTTTTTAAGGAACTCTGATATTTGACATGACATGTGTTCACCTCGATTTTCCACCTCAGTATCTCAGATATTTATGTAATCATTTATTTATTCATCCATTCTTTATGCCTTTGTTCAGGCACACATTTTTTCCTTGCAACAAAAATGCATTGAACATCTGATCGATGTAAGGCACTGAAGGCCATGCGGATTCATAGCTGCATCAGAAACCTCCCGAACTGGCACACTAGATACGACATTCGTTCATTTGTTCATTCGGCCATTTTCCCAACAGCATTTACACTAAGGATTGCCATGTGCCAGGCACTATGCTGGGGTCTAGTAAACCTTCTTTTAAGGTTTTGTGGTCACCAGAAAGAGAAAAAAGCACAGTTGCTCTGACAGAGACAGGGCAGAGTGATCACTGTAAGAGAATAAACAAAATAAGCCAGGAAAAAGAAAAAGAGAAGTACAGATGGTTTCACTCATACATGGAATATAACAAAACAAAAGGAACAGACAACCCCCCCCCAAAACTTGCAAGACAGTGACCGGTGGAGGGCAGCAAGTGGAAGACGGGGCAAATGAAAAAGGGAACAGGTGGTGTCAAAGGGCATTAGAACTCTGTGGTAGGTGTGTTGTGAAATACGCACAGAGATGCAATTTCAATATCACAAAATGCAATTAGCAATGTAGACAAAAGAAATAATACAATTACTATTTACAAAGGAGAGAAGTGCAGGGAAAGAAAGTTCTGGGCAGGGGAGCCACTTCCTGCTGGGAGAGCATTGCCGCAACCTGAAAGAGGTGACATTTGAGCTACAGCTTTCTATTTTTTTTTTTTTTAAAGGACAGATGCAGGCAGGAATGAAGATGACTAGGCAGGCAGGAAGAGAAAGGAGGAGGAAGCACGTTATTTCATTTTTGTTTTTATTTAATTGTTCACATTGGCTGTTCCCCATAAGCCTGGGACACAAAACTGGAAACATAACTGTGTTCCTCTGGAGGCATCTGACCTAAGTGCTACTCCACTAGGGTGTATCAGTTAAGCTAGATCTTAAAGGAGAAAGTTACTGAAGGCCTGCAAATTCATGAAAACAGCAGAAATGAGAAACTTTATTTGGAGAACACTGACATATCAATTTAGCTGGAAGGCAAGCTGAGTAAAAGGAAGTGGAAGAGAAAAGAGTGGAAGAGTAGGTCACAAATATAACAGAATATTAGACTGGGTCAGAAACTTACCCCCTTCATATCATCCCAGTTATAAGTGAGAAACAGACTCCAGCATCTGCCTTTCTTAGCGAAGGGTGGTGACTCTATCCAGACTTGTAAATACTTAAGAGCCTCTGTCTCCTATGACCACACTTTGATTGGTGTCCATGTTATGGGAAGTAATTATGTCATCAGTTATAATGCCAGGTAGCCACAGACACCAGAATCCACTTACATTCCAGCTTAGTTCCTCTCCTTTCCTTAAACGTTTACCTGATAGTTCAATTCATCTTCAGAATAACGGATCTTTTACAGCAGCCCCAGCAAACTGAAGGAAGAGAGTTATCCTCAAGGAACAGACTTGTAGTGTGGTTGTATGAAGAACCCTGAACTTAAAGCCAGAAGCTGACAAACATAAATCTGGAATAACTTTTTTTGTGTCAATAATACCCTTTCCTTTTTAATGTATTGATTTTGTTTCTACTATAAAGCTATTTCTTTTAAAATATTTTATGTCTACATTAAGATGATTTCTTCTGCTTTTTTTGTTTGCTATTTAATTTGGGAAAAAGCAAAGGATATAGCTTGTGATTTAAATTTTGAAACACAGCATGAATGTTTGAGTTCCTACTATGTGTTTGACATCATATTCCTGGCCCAGGTGGACACGGAAGCGATAGCCAGTGTGAGTTCCTGATCACAGCATTACCACCTAGTTATGATATTCAGTTAATTATGTTATTACTTTATGCATCAGTTAGAAAAATAAAATAATAAATAATCCAAGGTCAACTTGTTGCTCTATGTTCCAAAGCATTAAAAAAAAAAAAAAAAAAACGGAGAAATTATCTAAGGCAGGAGCTGTCAGAGATGGTGACAGCTGGAGGGTTCTGGGGAAGCCCTAAAGGTAGGACCAGAGGATCAGAGAGGGAGGATAGCCAAGCACTGAGAAGACAGGGCCATGATTACAAACAGCACATAACATGGGCCATGAGAAGAGACAGACCAGGCATGCCCTCGTGAAGTAGCGGTTGGGTCCCCTGCCTCCAAAGGAGCGCACTCTGGGTATATCCAAGGGACCTTGGTCTGTGTCCCAGGTCTGGGGAGAAACAACCAATGTGAACAACTTAATAAAAATAGCATAAAAACACTTCTTCTTTCACTCTCTTCCTGCCTGCTCACCTCCACTCCTGCCTGTATCTTTCCAAGAAGACAGAGGAGGAGGAGAAGAGACAGATCAGTGGGTAGAAAACATTGGAGAATCAGGAGAAATAAGACTGAGTCATATTATGAAAGAGTTAGAAATTTGGCTCCATTGAGCAAATAAATGCCTTTTGATAATTTAAACTATTTGGGGTCACATGTAAAAAAAAGTAAGATTCTTGGCTGCAAGACACTTGTCATTAGGAACAAAGACTGTCCCTCAACAGATAACTACTTGCATATACTCATTTGTGGGGAGCCAAGGACTATCCGGGGAAACAATAAAGTCAACAAACTTGAACTGTTTTTATAACCACTGGTCAATTTTGTACATCTTGAGAGGAAAGAATCTCAGAAGCCAGGTTGTAAGGAGGAATTGAAAGACGGCGGGAGAGAACTCACTGTGTGGGATGGGGTCTGGCAGGGACAGAAGGCCAGATAGGAGTGGTGCCTGGTCCCTGGAGCTACCTTAACCAGCTAACCTGGTGGTGTCTACCTACCTGAGTGGGAACGGAGCGCTCCCTCTTAATGGAGCATTTTCACTTCCAAGAGGACATCAGGCAGTCACAGCACTCAGGAAAACACGTCAGATCTGTGGAGGCAGGGCATTATTTTGCTGTCTGCACTTAAGCAAGAGAAGAGGGCTCCACAGAGCAGGTCAGCATAATGTCAGGGTATAGGAATGTTCCCCCAGCCCTGTGAGGTTCTCACAGACCAGACAAGCAAACAAATTCAGACAGGACTAGTGGGAGCAAAGTCCAAGTTTAGTGAGACAAGTATGGAGAATTTACATGGCTGTGTTCTGAGGTAAATGGGACAGATCAAAGACTCCTAGCCTGTGCTAAAGTATAGGAAAAGGGGCCAAGGCATCAAGAAGTGAGAAGGAGGTCTTCACAAAACAGGTCGGGGAATGACTTACCCTTATCCTGGAAGTAAAGATGAGTTTCTTCAGGGAGGAGAGATTTAGAAAAAAAAACTTGTATCTGGATTACGACCTTTTCAAGCAACTTGCCTCTGAGTGATAAGGGAACAGCGATTATTTCTTGATTAGGGCCTAGGTAGCGGCTTGGGACCCCTTCTTAGATCCAGGGAAGGGCAGAAAGGTTAGGAGAAAGGTGAGAACTTCTCCTTCATTTCCAGGGTTGCCATTGTCTTCAGCATAAAAGCATCTGCATGTCAGAGCGGGACATCTCCAGGAGACCACCCCTGAGGGTTTGGGGGTGATCTGAGCCCCTTCAGTAGCCTGGGTATCATAGTAGATCTGAATGTTACTGAAATAAGTGCTTCTCCATTCCTTGACTTTGGGCTTGGCCAAGTGAATAGCTTCAAACCACAGGTTTAGGTTAAGCAGGACACAAGATGAGGTTGCAAATGTGCTTGTGGGTGGGGCCGGCCCTCCTGTGCTTCTGCTGTGACCTAGAGAAGATGCCATTCCAGCTAACCCCTTAGTCCAAGATGGAGCCAACCCAGATGCACCGACTGGAGCAAAGCAAGCCCCTGCTGGCAGTTCTGTGAGCATAAAACAACACAATATAATTTACACAAACTGGAAACTGCCAAGTCACACAAACGGCAGAATCCAACATTCCACAAACTGGGATTGTCCCTACCTGCCCTCTGAACCTATGAATAACAGATGACCTTATAATGTCGTTCACTATAAGAACCTGAAGGGCCCTACTCAAAAAGCATTATTTTATGTGGAAAGCAATGGTTTATTCCAGGTTTGACCAAAATAAAGCACAATTGTGACTAAAAGCTAAAACTGATCCAGACTGCAATTTAGGTTCTTCAATGGAAGCTTCTGGAGCTCTCCCAATTGTTTTCTGTCAGTGTTTTGCTACCTTTTAAAAATAAAAACAAAACTTTTATGGTGCACCCTGGTGGCCCAGCAGATAAGGCCACTGAAAGTAGTCCACATACATCCCAAGGGCCCAGGTTGGGGACCTGGGGCCAGAGTGAACTACCAAAATGAACAACTAAATAAGTAAATAAAAATGTTTCTTCCTCCTCTCTCTTCCTGCCTGCTTGCCTCCTCACCATCATTCTTGCCTGCATCTTTCCTTTAAAAGTAAAAAAAAAAAAACTTCTTAAATTTTGAAATAATAGTAGATTTACAGAAAAGTTGCAAAAATAGTACAATCAGTTCCCATGTTCCCTTCACTCCCTGTACATTTATTGAGATTTCATCAGTTTTCCACGAAAGTCCTTTTTCTGTTCTGGATCCAATCCAGAATCCTACAATGTTTTTTGTTTGTTTGTTTGTTTTGCTTAGTCTCTTCCAATTCATGACAGTTCTTTAGACTTTTTTGACATTCCTATCCTTGACCCTTTTGAAGATTATTAGTCAGTCATTTTACAGCATGAGTTTGTCCGGAGATTTTTATCGCTGGAGTGAGATTATGCATGGTTAGTAAGAATACCGGAAAAATTGTGTTGTGCCCTTCTCAGTGCATCACAAAGGGAGGTTTGGGGCAGAGGGCGGGGATTGCTGTGTTACCGATGGCATTAACCCTGATCATTTTGTTAAGGTGCTGTCTGCTGGGTTTCATCACTGTGAAGTTACTGGCTTTTCCTTTGTAATTAAAACATCTGTATGGGAAGGTACTCTGACTACACAAATATTCTGTCTCTTCTGAACTGCGCCCACCAATTTGAATACCTATCTGTAGATCTTAGTTACAACAATATTACTGTGTTGCTCACCAAATGGTAACTTGGACCCCTGAAACAAGAAGAACAGCTAATGACATCTCCTTTTGCTTCCCCACCTCAATTTAACCAACAATGAAATTTGAACTCTGTGTGCAAAGGAGTAAGAAAGGTCTAGTTTCTGAAATGAAAACGTGTCAACCACAATTGCTGGGTTACTGGCAGCGTCAACTCACCAGCTGTTGACAACTCTTGCTTCGAAGCCAAAGAGAAGGACCAGGGAGCACAACCAGCTTCCATGCTGATCAAGGAGAAAAAGCCACGACATAGAGCAGAATGCCAAAGAAATCTGTTGAACACACCCAGGGACTCAACTTATCCAGGGCCCTTGTTTTCCATGTGTAACTGGAGTCATAAGAGGCAGCCTCTTCACATGCTATTCCACAAGCAGGAGCCCAGACAACATCCTCATTTTCAATAAGTCTTCCCCTTTATCTCACTCTGCCTGATGCCTAATAAGCTGATTGCTATTTACTTTGGACCAACAGCTAATCTGTTAATGATTGATTTTAAATTTTTACAGTCATTTGTCTCTGGCAGGACCTGAGACTGCAAAAGGCAGTCCTTTCCTACCTGACGAATTGGCTTTTTCTTACAAAAAAAAAAAAAAAAAAGAAAGCAAAAAGAAAGATTTAAGTCTAAGTTTTTGTGGTTGCATTCTGCTGACAAACAATTGACATTCAATGAGAAATTTCAATGCAAAAAAAAGAAAAAAATGGTCATTCTTCCTCCAAAATACATCTGTCTTTGAAACTGTCAGCAAATAATAAAAGTGGACATTTGCTTAATAGTGTCATGGGGCAAAGACCCTCTTCCATATGCAATAGATTGTAATTGTACTATAAATTTATAGACTCTAAAATTCCTAATTAACAAAATTGATGCTCATTGCCCAACTAGAATGGCATCTCTAAACTTAATGCCATTACTGTCTTTTGAAACAAACGAAATTACACGCCCTATGATTGATAACTTGTATTTATGCAAGCTGTCTACAGAAAAGTGAGTTTTGTTTTCCATACAAAAAGTGGCTGAACAGACATTGATTACTTTAATTAGCATCACACAGCAGTGCTCTGCAGCTTCATCCACTCCTTCTGAAAACGCAAGTGTGGATAAGTACTGTGTTCTGAAAAGTAGAGAGAACACCAAGCATGTGAGTCAGTGCTGTGAGCATTTATAAACACTGCTTCCTCCTCAAAGTTAAGCTTGCCTCAGAGACGCCATCTCTAATTTTGTAAATAAGAATGACCCCCCAGGCTAGCATTCCCATCAAATATTTATTAAAACACACCCCAAGACCTCTCATCTCAAAATGGAATGAAACGCATCCAAGTGTCTCTGAAAGATGAGAGTGATTTCCAATGCGACCCATCATTCCCACCAAGGAAAAAGAAAGATCCTGGCACAAAATGGTATTTTGGTCTCTGTAAATGGTGACAGGTCTTCCTGGAGAGCCAGGGTCATAAATTAACAGGTTAGACATTGTGCAGAGCCTCTAAAAGGAAAGGCTAAACTGTATGTAGGATAAAAGCCCTAATCTTATTAATATTTTAGATCCTGCAAGACACTGAGGCTCCATCTGCCATCAGCAATACCTGAGAAAGAAGCAAGGCAGCTGTGGGACAGAAACCGCGGCCTCCCAAATGGTCTAATGACCTTCCTAAGAGGCAGATATCATGTGACAGCACTTGCCTATCTCAGCAGACATGCTGGAAACAGGAGAAAGTGTTAAATATAACCAGGTAGACAGTGATGAATTGACATACTGAAAAATCGAATGCTTCAGTAATCAGCCTAAGGATCTGATATCAACAACATTTTTCAGTTTTGTCCAAATTCATTGAAAGGTGTGCTTTAGCAAGCTCACTTCTCATTGGTAAGACCTTTCATCTTGATGCTGCTTTTCTGATTGGATTCTGCGTCATCGTCGGTTTGGGTGTCTCTGAGCAGAGGAAGTGGACAGACTGTTCTCTTGTGAGAGGACGATTGGGATGAGCACGAATATAAATGGGTTTTGCTCCAACATTAATTTTAAAACTATTAAATATCTATCAAAATGGTTATTTAGAAAGAATTATTAAAGCCGCGTTGCGCGAAAATGCATCAGGTACTTTGTTCCAACAGCACAGTAAACCTGAAATATTGAAATAGTGCCCTCTATTTTGCAGTAGGAAGCCTCTATAACTCTAATTCTAATTGCATAACTCTAATTAATGTCTCTGTGGCTTCAGATAACTCCATTAAATCTTTGGAATATTTATATTATCCAGAGACAATCTCTATCCATTAGAACAATGAAATCCTTTAAAATAACTTTTTGAAATGCAACTGATAAACTTGCCTTTTATGAGACACATAAGTCATAAAATGTACTTTAAGTTTTCATTCATTTCTATAGCAGTGTTCCAATTCTTTAGCTCAAAAACTCTTTTTGTCCCTGATACAGATGTAACCAGGTTGTCAACCGAGGTCACTCCGTCCTTGAGATTTAAATAAAAATTGATTCGAGTGTCCATACGACATCCTGTGGGAAGTCCAAAGTTCTCCCTTAGATTTCAGAGAGCTCCTTCCTGGTCACTTGTATGCTCATAGTCATTTTTCTCTCTTGAAGGACTTCTTGGGGCTAGACTCTTGATCTTACTGTCTCTCATCATCTATGGCTGTCCCAGGAAACCTAGATTTTTAAAATAAGCACTTTTACTTAATTTCTGCCCAAATAATCTCTGATGAAGTACTGGTATGGAAAAGACTTTCTATTTTCTCAAAATCTCTCTGCAGGTCCCATTACTTGCTGCCATCTTGCTTTCTCCCATACTTCATCCCTTTCCCCAATTCTTGCTCCTCCGATATCCTCTATTCCCAAATTGCTGTAAACTTCTTCCACAGAAGAACTAGTTCTGTCTGAGTCAGACTCTCCAGACTGTCTCCTGGGGACCTTATCTTCACAGCCAAATGCTTCTATTAAGGTGGTAGACAGACTCCTCCCTGAAAGGAATTGCTGGCTTTCTCTAAAAATAACACTTTCCTCCAAGTTCCCCATATATTGCAAGAAAGATGTGACTAATTAAACGTTCAGGGAAAGAAACACAAAGGAGAACTAATTGTGTGATATGCACCATATAAAGCATCAAGGGTCTATAGCAGATAGGAATATAGAATCAGAGACTGAGGGTGCTGTAACTCAAAGTCAGGGCTTTGAGGAGACCCTATTTTCAAACGCACCCTGGAAAGGGTAATAAAAAGGATTGATTCATAGGCAGTCAGACAGTCATGTTGAATTAGAAATGAGCCTCTGTCCTAGCACCTTCTTAGGACTCTAAGCTCTTGGCTTTTGCCAAAAAGTTCTGTGCAGAAAGGTCATAAATGATGATGCGTATGCAACTGATTTCCTATTGCAGACTAGGCTAGAACCTGAGATGAGATACTCTGCTTCTTGGATTGGTAAAAGAATTCCAGAAACTGACAAGAAGTCAATTGTGTTCCTTTCACTCCCAACTTGTATATAAGAGATAAAGCATCAATCCAATACCCAGAAGTTTCAGGCCACTCAGAGCTCTGCGGATAATAACTCACATGCCCACATTAGATCAACAGCCTTAGCAGAGTGTTAAAGTCCCAGATCCATGAACACAAATAGAGGATGACTCAATTCATTGGCAAATTCAGACATAGCCTAACCTCTATTGGGATAATTCATGCAGAAGACTTTTACTTTAAATTGTCTAAGTAGATGCCATTCAATGCATTTTTTCTGGTTCTTGTGGCAAAGTAATGATGACAGAAGTAAGCCAGCCTAAATAAAAATTTTCAACTTAATCCAATGCTGGAAGCATTCAATATCTACTATGTTTAACTCAGTGGGAGGTAAACGTGAGAATGCCCAGCAGTACTCACTGGAATAAAATCATTGCAAACTGCCTAAGAGGGAATTGAGTGGTTAATTTTATTAAAATCTGTCATAACCCACAGAAACATTTACCCAGCAAAAATATGGCTGCTCCATTACAAACATGCAAGGTAAAATGTGTCTGTGCACTGAGGAAAATGTTGCATTTCAAAGGATCTGAAAAGCAAGTGGCTTGGAATTGGTCAAACATTGTCCTTTCAGTCACAACATCCATGATATAATCTATTTGTATAGAATTCACATATTCAATATATGGTCATGAACATCAAATATTTGTTTAATACTTAATGTCAGTCAGGCACAGTTGTAAGAATTTTACACATACTAACTCATGTATTCATTACACTGCAATGTAGGCATGATTAACATTCCCATTTTACAGATGGGGAAACCAAGGCATGGAAAGATGGCATAACTCACCTGAGATCACACAGAGAACAAGTAGCCAAACTGGAATTTGAACATAAAAGTCTGGCTCTCCTGTTTTATATATTTGGCTTCCACATGCTATGTAGATTCCACTCATCCCCCCAAAAGAAAAGCAGGCTTCCTGTGGTCTGATTAGCATGGTGAGTACCTGAGGTTTGAGGACACAAAAAAACCTCACAAATCCAAAATAACTGCAGGGAGAGCAATGGCTAAATTAAGGACATTTGCATTACAAAGTATTTTAGACTATATTGGCTTAGTTCTCAATGCACATAGTGCCTTTGACCACAAGCCATTAAATGTGTCAGATACAGGGAAAGTCTAAGGAACTGTTCAAATAACCAAAAAAAAATATTATTTGTATATAAAATTTCATAAACCAGCATACTCAAAACAATTGGTCAGTTAATACATTTCCTATCCTCCTACTTAAACTATTCATTTCCTTTGCAAACTATTTCTCCCCTTGAAAATATCAGAGTAAACAATAACCTTGCAAGTGAACTAGTTCAAACCTTGTATTAGAAGAGGTTGCATCCTGAGATTATGCTGTAACAATAATCTAATCCATGAGACATCACAACATTTGAAACATTGTATTGTGCTTGTAAGGATACCCTTTGACATAATCAGCTGGCAAAACATTTGTGCTTAAAACAAGCCTCTGGGTAGGGTACAATGCTCCAACTCTCAAAATTCTCTTTTCCCTTCATTTATTATCCCTAGCCCTTCATTTACATATAACATAAGTACTTACTTGCTCATGTACTTGCTTAATTTTAGCTTAATCATTTGATTTTTTTCCAAAGAGTAGATATATCTCATTCTGTTGGGTGCCCGTTTTTCTTCCGTTTTGGCAAAGGCTGCCATCTGTTCAGATATCTACCTGTTCCAGACCTGACTTGGAGTTCATCCTAACTGGTCCAAGCCCATGAGTGGTGTGGGTGTGGCCAAGTGAACAGATGATCAGACGGAGGGTTTCTGGGTGTCTGTATGAAAAGGCAAACAAGGGAGAGGGAGGCTGTCTTCATATCTGCAGGAATTTACTGCATATATCAAGACATGATGTCTGGAATGGCAGCAGTTATTTCTGACTGTGAGGGCAGCTAGCCTGAAAAATGACAGAGCAGACAGATGAGAAGAACCTGGGCCAGGGGTGATGACAGTGAGCCACAGACATTCTCTACTCCTCTAAACTTCTAGTTGTATGAAATAACCGATGTCCTCCCTGGTTTTCTATCACTCAGAGCTAAAAGGATCCTAAAAGGAAACAGCAGGAAACATGACTATATAATTCACTTTAATTAATTTGTTCAACATATATTAATTACACACCCACCATCCCCAGGCATTGTTCTAGAACTTAGGGACAAAGCAATAAATAAAACAGACAAAGCCTGCCTTTATGAACGTATGTTCTAGTGAGGAATTCAGTTGGTGCCTTATACACTCAGTTGAGCACCAAGTGGGAAGAGAAAAGGCATCGCATGCTGGCAGGATGGGAAGAAAATTGTGTTTATTATGTATCAGGACCTTTTCAAAGGCTATCTCATTCAGTCACCACTATTGTATGGTGCCATTTATGGCCCCATCTTACAGATGAAGACACTGGGGCTCAGAGATCATAAGTAGCAGAGCCAGGATAGGAAACCTGGAGACTCCCTCAGCTCTCCTGCAGGGTAGGGATGGGTGGACACTAGCAGCACAACTAGAGACCCACAAATCTGGTATGTTGCTATGTTGACACATCACAGATACATGTCTCCTACCTGGTCTCAGATCAACACATGGTCATTGTGTGCCTCTGAGAATTGTAAACAGGACAAGGCAGTAAAATACAGGACAATACCAAAGAGGTGAACATCTGGCAACCATGAGATAAATACTCAGAGCTTCTGATGAGCTGGTGACAGTACAGGAAGGAGCAAGAAGGGGCCTCTGAAGGATCTGTGATTTCCTGGCCTGTCAGCTCTGATCCAGGCTGTCCTGCAAGGGATATGGCCCACCCTCTGCAGAAGATAAACACAAACAACTCCGGAATCTCAGAGAGGCTGTAAAAAGAGGATAGAGGGGATGGGGAAGGAGGGTTCTGCTTCACTAGAGAGCTGTGTATTTTGCAATAATAATGAGGACAGAGATCCTTGTAAAAAAAACTCCTGCTTACAGTGCTGCTCGGGGGCACACTGACGATGGCTTGCATTTTTTGAGCATTTGGTACAGGCCAGGCAGTTTGCTATGTCCTTTCTCTATAGGGTCTTATTATGAAGTTAATTCTATTATTATTTTTGTTTGTGCAGGTAAGAAAACTAAGACACAGGATGTTTTAGTAAAATATTGAAGGTCTCAGAACATATAAGGGGCAGTGCAGGGACTTGAACCAAGTCTGTCTCTTAATTACTGTGCTAGTCTCCCCTCTGTGAGTTCACGGAGCTTCGCGGCCCTGTGTGCTTGAGCTCCCCACCCTGACCTAGGACGGTGCTTCCACAGCGCTAATCTGGGACACTTACCCACAGCTCCTGATCCTGCCCACCTACCAATGAGAAGTGTTGATGTATGTAGGCATATCTTACAGAAGAAAAGCCCAGCATGTAAAAATTCAGATGAAAGAGGAGAGAAAAAGAAACAAAGACATGTATAAACATGTGGTTCATAGACCTAAAAGCATCTTTTATATTATACACCAATAAAATGCCATTGTCTGATAGCAAAACAATAATTCAAATGAAGTCATGAAGTCAGGGAGGGTAAATGTAATGTTAAATAAAAAATAAGATTAACCAACAAAATAACAATTCCCATCTCCAATGCAGTAAAATCTACTCTCCAGAAAGGACTTTATAAACCCTCTAATCTTTCATCGCAGTTTGGTAGATTATTTCAGCATTGTTTTTTTCTCAGCATGCTGATTAATATCACCTTAACTTATTTTAAGAAAGCTATTAATTCATTCTCACTAAAGGGTAAATGACTGACAACTTCTAATATTTCCCAGGGAGCATTTGCCTTTTAATGGAGAAAGGAGTGCATTTTCAGATTTCAATCAGAAGGAATATTATGTGGAAATCAAGCAATAGAAAAGCCTGCCTTGAACGCCAATTTTACACGATATTATATGGCATGTGCCTCATAAGTCTGATGCCTGCTTTTCTCCTTCAGAATGAAAAAACAAGAGTCCTTGTTTACACCCACAAACCATGAGTTCAGAAATATACGCAGCTGCCTTCCTCACTCTCTTGGCAGGTATATATATATATCTATATGTATAGATATATATCTATATGTCTGTGTATGTGTGTGTATTTATGTGTGTATGCGTATGTACATATGTATATATGCATGTGTGTGTAAGTTTTTTAATTAGTTAGGATTTAAAACTCACCTACTTCCTAAAAGAATTTGAAAATGTAAACAATTTAATTTTGAAAAACAGTTTATAATACCCAAAAGATACAAAAATATTACTCTAGTGCAGTAATGAATTTAGTTCTTATTTCCTAGACACAGCACTTATTTTTTGCTCAACAAAAATCTACTGAATGATTTTATCTCCCATCGCACTTTCCACAGTAGTTCAAAGCTGTTCAGAATGAACACATTTTATCTAAGTGCATCAACTTCAAAGTTTAACTATATCTTCCTCAGGAAACTTGAGGAAATCCATAAAAAATTGTAAAGTATTTGGCAAATTTCAAAGCAATCGCATATTCTGATCATTATTTTCTTTTTCTACTAAGCCTTTTAAAGCATCTCAGGCTTGAAGTACATTAGGTACTCTGTGCATTATTACTTTATAATGTATTTAGAACTCAACAGACTCCCATGCCCTCACCTCACCATCAGATGATCCACATAGGTCGAATGTGGTGTCAAGCAAATTAAAAGTGTTATTTTATTATCCAGAGTAATTGTTTCAGTATTAAAAGGCCATTATGCTGAATCGGTTCTGTTGGTGATTATGCCATTAAGAACGTGGGGCTAACTACTGAGTAGCTGAGTGCCCATGTTTGTGAAAGTCTTCTTCAAGTTCTTCTGCATGTGGCAAATCATTCTTAACTGGGTACTCCAAACAGTCTGTGTCCCTCAGATGTGTTTTTCTAAGTCATTAACACATCAAAGCCCCTCCTCCAATTCCCTAAGCAACCATTAATTAACAGTGTAGGAAGAAAGAACTAGGCCTCCCATTGCGATGTGGCTGGAACTAACCTTTCAGGTACTCGGAACTAGACAGTCACTGGATGAGATCTCTTATTCACATCAAATATGCTGTCACAGAAAGCGGGGTGGGGGGCAAGGGGGAAGGCTATTAGAAAATTGCTTTCATTAACAGTATATCTTTTACTCTGATGCAAATGAACACTTTTTTAAAAGCTTCAAGGAATCTCAGCATTGGAAAGAATTTTAAAATAAACTTAGCCCAGAATCAAACAGCTCCCATATCTGACAACTTACTAGGTGCTAAGCCCTGCATTAAGCAATTCAAGTATCATGGCTAACGTTTACAAATCCTCCAAGGTTTCCTATTTTATAGATGGGGAAAAGACACTTAGGAGAATCTACCAAAAATCTCCTGGCAACTTGAAAGTTCTATCAAAGATCCAAGTGGTTTGTTGCCCAAACACAGGCATTGTATGCTGATTCCCTAAAGCACAGCCAGCCAACTCCAAGTTTACATTCTACCCCAGAGAGGAGTTTGTTTCAGCATAAACCTAAAAACCATATGGTAATCATAAAAACAACAAAACTCTGTAACATACTGAGGAACAAACTTGACAAGAAACATAAAAAATCTGTTGTCTCACAAACACATACACACACACAAACACATTCTGACTCAAGCATTTAAGAAATCACATAAGACTCAGAATTGTGAAGAAGACATTTCTCCCCCAAATTAATATATAAGTTAAATATAATTCTAATGAAATCTAAACAGGGTCTACTTTACATCTTTGAAAATCTGAAGTTCATCTGCAAGAATAAACAATTAAGAAAGCTAGGAAAATTATGAAAATGAAGAGTAATGAAATATTGAAATCTGTGGTCCTGACAGAGTAATACACAAAGTGATCAAATGACCATGGCTGAAAGCATGTGTGGACAGTGGCACCTAAAATCAGTGAGAATGAGATAAATTATTTAAGAAAGTACATTGAGAAAACTAGCAAGCCAGTTGAAAAAAATAAATAGAACTGAATTCCAACCTCATTCTTTATATTGAGTTAAATTCCAGAAGGATCAACAATTTAAATGTAAAAATTGGACCATAAAATTTAGAGGAAAAAAATAAAGATTTTTATTATCTAGGGAAAATGGCAGTCTTTCTTATCATGAGTTAAGGCCAGAAATGGAAAGGAGGAAACCTGATAAATTTTATTTCATAAAAAAAAAAAAATGCAAAACTCCTGAAACTCCTTTAAAAAGGCAAACAAAAATATTTGCAATAACTATGCCTTGAAAGTTATTATCAATAATCTAAAGAAGGTATATAATACTTCTTATATTATCAACAACCTTTGATTTTTTTTACAATGAGCATATACAATTTTTCTGAGAAAAATAATAAATCTGCTTTTACTTTCAAAAAGAAATATTTAACTATATCTATTTCCTCCAGCATACAAATATTTAAGTATTCCAGTATTTAAAGGACCCAGTTAATAACTTTAGATCACACTGTTGCAGCCCTAAACACAGTGGGTCTCAAAGTTGGATGTGCTGAAAAATCACCAAGAAAGGTTTTATTATAGATTCTGGAGGTAGAAGAATTTGCCTTTAAAATTTAACAAGCGTGATAAGTGATACCTTATAGCCTCACTTTGAAAACTATTATAGTAGCAAATCCAACCACAGAACATTTCACCTGCAAAAGAAAATACACTGGGAGACTATCCCTGAATTTACCAGAAGATACAGAGATACCCAGTGCTTCTTAAAGCAGATCCACGGACCATTGAAAATTGGTCATTCTCTTTCTCTGTCTCAAAGCTTCCACAGTCCCTCAGAAACTGATGTTAAAATGTTAGTGTCAAACTACACTTATTATCTAAGTTTTGTCCTCAACAACTCTTACATTTTATGCCAGGAAAACAATTCTGTGGAATGACACTGAATTCTCAAAAATTGCACGGTGTGAAGTATGGGGGCTGTTTTCCACAGTAAACCACTCTGAGAGGAATTCAGTCTCCCGTGTGAAGTCTGAATTTCGCTTACTGAACATGCCATATGTTTTCTAAGGTGAACATAAAAGTCTAATTCTTTACTGAAACTTTCCTGCTTCATTCTGATCATCTGAGTTCATAAACTTGGAATGACCTTTGCCACTTTCTGATGGTTTTTCTTTCCCTCCTTGGTTTTCATATCATCATTAAGAGTTTCATGGACTTCCAATATTGAGACACTAGTACAGCTAGCAAGGTATATATGGCATCCAAAGTTTATTGAATCAGAAATTCAAGATTTCAAGTCAGTCGATGATGTATAAATTTAAATGCAGTCTACTACAAGAGACTGTCCTGTTATTGAGTTTTTCAGTGGATGTGATGGCCTTAGAAATTGATCAATTTTTCTAGTTGATTTTTTTCTCATTTTCCAACTCAGTGACATATTTAGTTTTTAAGTCATTTTTGACTCATAGGTATTTTATACTGGAAAAATACTACACAAAGTTTTTTAATTTATCTAACACCGGGTCATTTCTTCCTTTCTTCTTCACTATTTAATGAATTCCTATTGGGCACCCATATATATTCCAGTCACTTTGCTAGATCATAAGCATATAATAATTTTTGGCCACTAATTCTAAGTGCTATGACTATTCTTTCCCAAGTTTTCCTAAGAAGAATACAAACTCCATAATTGCAACAGAGCTCCAGAAATGTCAACCCTTTTCAGTACCATGAAGTTGTTAGTAATTACTTAGTTTCAATAATCTTGGTAAATGGTCATGAAAAATGTTGGGGTGTCAATTTACCATCAGGGATTAAAACTAACATTACTTTCTTCTGGCACTCGTAGCCACCAAGGTACTTTTGGTCTGCATTGGTGTAGAACTACTTAAGTTTCCTGACCCCTGATGATACATATCACATGTTCTGCCAGTTGTTCTACTTTATCCTGTTTGAAGGACACACTCTTACATGATGATCAGTCTTCCAAAAGCATTTTACCTTCTTCCTTGAATCTGGGAGTAGATCGTTAAGAAAGACTGCTGTCTGAAGAAGGATTACAAGGACCCTTGTTCAGACAGCAAAGTCTTTCATGACAGCATGTCCCCAAAGTCCTGACAATAATTTCAGATGGGTCCCTGTTCCTTCAAGCAGCAAGAATTCTCTCTTCATACTCTCAACCTTGTGCTACCATCTAATTTCTGAGAAAATTAGAAATGTGCTCTCAGTGCCTAGGCCTTGTTTCATGCCAATGAAAATATCAAATTTGGTTCAGTCAGGAGTTACCCTAGACGTCACTGCTAGGGACTCCACATATAAAATGATCTCATAGGAAGCTATTTTGAAGATCTCCAATATCAACATGTGGGACAGGTGGCTCAATTCTGTGTGGTTTTCAGTAGAGGCTCTTGGACCTCTTACTTTCATTTGTAAAATTCAAGACTCAGAACAGTGACCAACATGGTTGGTAAGACCTCTTTCTTCAATAATTTCACCAAATTCACTCAACTTAGGCAAGTCACTGACCTCTCACAAGAGAGGTCATTGTGGCATGAGTTTGGTCCTCCAGGAAGTCTGTTTGTTTACTTTGTTTGCTTTTAGGTAGCCTCGAACACAACTTGGAAAACCCAAAGCCTAAAATTGGCGGAATTGCGTAAATAAAGTCCATCTGAATGTCAGCACACACTTAAACCAAGTCATTCATTCTTTTGGGCAAGATGTGCTGGGTAATAATTCTCAGGGAGCAGTAATGTCAGTTGGGAGGGAGATCTCTAATCAATAGGCCACAGAGTGCTCTGTCTTTAGACATTGCCTCTGTCAAAATGTTTCCCTCTGCCACACACAAGGAAGGACATGGATTATCAAAATAAAATTCATTCAGTGTATAAATTCCAAGAAACAGGACACTTGACATTCAATTCCGCAATATGCTTCACAGGAACTATTTAAGCAGTGTCCATTCAACTTCTAGTGAAGACAGGATTTAGCTGCATAAGAAGAATAATTATCAAAAGGTTTATACTGCCTGCTGTTGTTTTATTTTCTTTTTATTAGTGCCTTTTGTAGGGGGCAGGCAAAAAATGTATGCAGTTTTTAAGATCATGGTCTGCAGTCATGGTATTTAGTTTCAGCATATTAAAATCAATCACTTACAGGATTACCCCTAGATATCACACAATAATCCCTGGCACACAGAAGATTTAAAAAGAAAAGTCCTTATAGGCAAGTATAAGCCCTGCAGTTCAGTAGTCACAGGATTTTAGAGTCAATGGAAAAAATAAAATGAGAAATGATCTAGCCTGTCTGTCCCATTTTACAAAAGAGGCACTTGAAAACTATAGGATTTTCATGACTTTTGGAATACCCCAGCACAATTTGGATACAGGACCTGAATGAAAACCCTTCCTTGCATACCCAGCTTCAGATAGAGCCAGGACTATGGTGGATAATAAATGGCCAAATTAAAAGAAACAAATGAACGATTGAAAAAAAAACAACAACCTTAAGTCAATCCCATTGCATAATCCAGTGTAGACTACAAAGATAAAAAATTAAAGCCTTTGCTCTCAAAGGATATGCAATACAGTCAAGAAGTCAATTATAACTTCTCAACAAATATTCGCTGAATGATAAATTGTGATCTAATTGCAATTCTCTCATGTTTACAGGTTATTCTTACCAAAAACTCAACTGATCACAATGTGTTTTGTGGCGCAATCGTTCTTTATCTCAACTAACAGGATTTCCTACTTTGTAGTCTGACTTCCCCTCTTCACCGCACTGATCACAGCTCTTGGTGCTAGGCTCTTACTCCAAGGCTGAGCAGAGGACATAGTGGGAAAAGGCTCTCACCCGCATTGGAAGTGTCCTCACTGACGTGGTCAGGATAGGGAAAACATGCTGTTCACGGGAGGGTAAGGCAGTACAGTCATTCTGGTGACTAAATTGATAATGCACAAAAATATTTTCAATGACCCTCTCTTTGTCCCAGCATTTCACTGCCAAAAATATGCCCTAAGAATATACTGACAAAAATCTGAAAATGCACAAAGGTATTCAATGCAGTGATGGTTGAAATACCATAAATTTTTAAATTGATACATCTGTATCCTGGAATTCCATACAATCATTACCAAGGATGCAACAGATCTAAATGTGCTAAAGAAGAATGTTCAATATACTATTAATTAAAATACAAGGCATTAAAGATCTTATGTTTGATCTTAACCCACTTGTGTAAACAAAGAATGGTTACATATATTTGTATATGTATAAAACATATTGAAGGAATATGCAAAATTTATTAACAGAGCTCTTAAGAGCGATTGGTGCAGAAGAGAGAAAAGGATGGGAAATTTTTATTTTTTATTTCATATACTTCTGTATGAATTACTTTACTATTGAATAAACTATTTTTATGATTCCTAAAATTGTCTTCTCTCTTCTTATCATATTGATGTATCTAGTTCAGGGTAGCCAACTGTGTTTGCTCACGACTGAGATTACTTTATTCCATATTAGCTCTCTCAAACTCACATGGTCTGCTGAATTTATTCTTCACAACCAAGATCTTTAGCTTATCGTTAACCAGATGAAATCTTCAGTACATGTACCCCCAATCCAGGTATTGAATTTAAAAAAGTACATTTGGAAAAAAATAAATGAACTCAATTGTGTCAGTTAAAGCATCAACAAACATTAGCAATGCCAGTGTCATGATGCAGGAGGTCAAAGACTCATGCACTCTGCACTGGGAGTCACAGTGGGACTTAACTGGGGCAGTTCTGGTTCTGCCGTTAGGACCACGAGCACTCCAATCTCAATGAATGTGCATAAGACACCACCATTATCCCCGGATCATTGCCACGATAGACCCAAACAACTCCAGTCTATCGTGTCAATGTGTATTCGGGGAGTCTTTAACACATGGATCATTGACAAGCTACACTATAAAAGCCCTGTAGGAGCTGTGGCCGTGTGTGGAGTCAATGCACACTCGGGGACTCCCCCATGCCTGCATCATTTGCAGCGCATCGTATCAATGCATACTCCGGGACCCTTACCCCACAGCCCAGGCGTGCCGAAGAGCCGTGTACACCAAAAATACTTATGAAATAGCTGTTACAGTGCATACACAATATTCACTCTTCTAAATGGCATGTCAGCAAGTTTAGTGTGTGACAAATAATTCCTAAAAGGCACAAAACACTCCCAGAGGCCCAACTTCACACACGGACAGTTGGTCCGTGGAATTGTGGCATGACCATGGCGGGAGTGGGGATTTGTCTTTACAGAGAACAAAGGGAAAAGATCAACTAGTTCATCTAAGCCACAGCTTCTGCTCAGTGTTCTCAAGTTTTTCAATATAATCCCATCATTTCCTAATTATTTTCCTGGGTGTTTGCTGCTGAAGAATAATCTAAGAACCTTCCCGCTCTCCCTGCCCTGTTCCAAAGCACCTGCAGAGGAAGGCGAGGGAGCTAAAGAAAAGTTTCTTGGGTCTCAGGCCTCTAAACCAGCACTGTCCCATAGAAATATGTGATCCACCTATGTCGTTTTCAATATTCTCTGTAGTCACACTTTTAAGGTAAAAAGGAATAGATGTAATAGATGTGAATGACACATTTTATTTCACTCAATAAATCCAAAATATTATCACTTCAATATTCAATCAATATTTTTTAATGATTAATGAGAAATGTTGAAGTCTTTTTTAATAATCCAGTCTGTACTTTACACTTACAGCGCATCTGGGCTCGGACACTGAAAGTGTCCAGTAGCCACATATGGCGCTGGGGCTGGCCCTGTGGACAGCACACAAACTGAGGCCTAAGAAGCTGAATCCCAGTCACTTCCCGTGTCAACCACCCTGTCAAAGCAAATGTGGGTCTAGCTTTCCACCTCATCGCCTCGCAGGAGCTGCATCTGATGAAAGGCCTTTTCTTAGCAGCCAGAGTGAGTAGTTATGTCTTGGGTCTGGAAATCATACAATGGTTGCAGGTGGGCACTAAGAACAGGCCGAAAGCTACTGTGAGCAACAGTGATGGTGTCCGTGTTAGAACCTTCTTCCTTCCTGGAGACAAAGAGGAGAGCGAGGGGCTCGTGGGGGAAGAAAAAGAGCGGGAACGAAGCTCCGTGAGGCTGGTGGCATCACTGCCACGTCTTACCCACAGGTGCCGCCCAGGTGCCGCTGGGCCGGGCAGCTCGGGGTTGGGTCTCAGGTCTCTCGCACAGTGCTTCCCGGAGACACAAAGAGGAAGACGGTGCGAGGAGAGGGAGACAAAGACGCGGGGGAAGGAAGGGACGCGCGCGCCTGGGCGAGGGGCGGAGGGCGGAGAGCCCGCTGCGGGAGGCGAGGCGGGGGAGCCGCAGACAAAGCGCCCGCGGCCGTCGGGAGGAACCGGGCGCGGCGCGCTCATCCGGGGATCTGCAGGCGGGCCTGGGGCGGGGGGAGGAGGCTGGGCGAACCCGGCAGGTCTATTTGAATATCAGGCTCTGCCACACTCGGGGCGCCTCTGACAACTTCATTACCTCGGCGCATAAAAATGACTGCCGGCGAAGGCAGACGGCTCGCGGGTCTCAGCCGCCTGCCTCCGCTCTGCCGCGGGCTGCGGGCGGAAGCCCCGGGGGCCGCCGGCGTGGGAGCGGAGGAGCCTGCCCCCGCCCCGCGGGGCCCGAGGGAGCCGGGTTTGGAAAGCCAAGTGGGGCTAGGGACTCTGAAAAGTGCTTATCTAAGATTTGCTCGCCAATGTTAAGCCAGAGCCCTGCCTCTTAACTGTCAGCCAATTAATGTACGGAAGTGCTGGGAAAATAGAGTGCTCCAGGTGGGAAGGATTGGTAACCTTGAACCCTGATGGAAGATGTTGGAGCTACTGGTCCCCGGCCGCCACATGTATGGTCTTTAAGGACGAAAGCATCCCCAGAGTCCCCATTTTCCCCTGGAGGGTAAGCCGCCTCATGTTTATGCAGACTTATATTTAAGGTTAGTTCCTTTCTGGAAAGAGAGATCATGAAGAAGGAAACCAATGGACATTCCAGGAATTTCGTCGTGTCTCTTCCCACTCCTGTTTCTACATCAGTAAAATGGATGAAAAGCATCTGCACCTGGGCCCTTAAAATGGCACCTCAGACTTCCAACTCCTCCTCCTGGGCACTAGTCTCCAACCTCATTCAGTCTCAAGGCACTAAGCAGTTTTTCCCCAAGTCCTTTTTCCATGAAGACATGACTTTGCCTACACAGGCATCTCTTCCTTCCAAGAGCATCAAACCCTCCATCTATCTGCCATGTACTGACACCCCAGGTGTCTGAGCTTGACTGTCTTTGAAATGTTGTTTATTGGTTTTCAAGTCATCTCTCCAGAGAACTTGCATCTGGTTTTGAGCATTATGGAAAACAATGACTACTTAACCAGTTACTTACTGGTTTCCTTTGGCAACTGTTTAAACAATACTAATTAGAATGGAAAACTGATTTTTATTGTTTTATTAAAATCATGTACACTTTTCATTAAAAGATGCTTTATTTATACACACACACATATATATATTATATATAAAATATTTTAACATTTCATCTAGCTCAATTAGTGGTGACAAGCTCAAATATCTCTGATGTTTCCCACTACCAAGGAAAGGAAGTCCAAACCCCTTAACAAAACATTCAAGACATTTCACAATCTACTAACCAGCTTCAACCTTATCTGTCTACCATCATATATCCTCAATTAATATTGTTGCATTTCCTCTCTTTGACATACACTTCACGTTGGGTGCCCACATTCTCTAGAAAGCCCTTGAATTTCAACTGTTCAAATACTACTGATCCTTCAGGTCCAGATTAAATACCACCTTTTCCAAGAAGCTTTTCCTGTTCTTCACATTTAGTGACACAAATATTGAATTATCTAGAATTTGATCTTAGCAACATATAACATGTTTTGTGCTAACTGACACCAAGTATTCTTAAAATAAAGGTATATTCTCAATAGTTGGAGGACTTAAGTAGTTTCATGAAAACAAGTTAAATGGGTGATAAACATTATAAGCAGAATGTATATACCTCACTCCCAACTTAAGGATGAGCTGTTTTCTTAGATCAAACTTCTTACACTTTTTGCTTTCATTATGATAATTTTAATATAAGAAAATCTATTTCTACTGGGTTAAACAAGGAAAATGTATCTCATGTAGAAGTCTCTAAGAAGTTTAAGTGCTGGCACACCCTGTGACCCAGGTGGCTGAGGTGGCTAAGG
Source organism: Solenodon paradoxus (assembly GCA_004363575.1). NCBI lineage: Eukaryota > Metazoa > Chordata > Mammalia > Eulipotyphla > Solenodontidae > Solenodon > Solenodon paradoxus. Next base: position 1,014,956 of record RJWH01000243.1, read on the forward strand.
TGTAGATATGTATAAGCCCAAGGACCTGAGTTTGAGACCTGGGGCAGTGGGTTAAAAAAAAAAAAAAAGGAAGAATAGAGCTGAGGCTGGTTAATTCAGTGGTTCAATGATGATTAATGTTATCAAGGACTCATGTTCTTCTCACCTTTTCACTCTGTCATCCTCAGTTTATTGATCGTGTCCTTACCTGTTTCTCCTTAAAGTCTCAAAATGGCTGTCATAGATCCAGGCACCACTTGTAAACATTCTAAAACCAAAAACATAGGACTGTTTTTACCTTGTATTTCTTAAGAGTGGAGGAAATAAAGCAGACGAACCCTCAGATCCTTTCTCAAATATTGTTTTGGCCAGAACCGGATCGCATGCCTGTCTCTAAACTTTCACAGACAAGGGAGATGAGATTATCATCACCATAGCTAATCAGGATTTACCCCTAAATTAGGTAGGGAGTATTAGGGGAGGGAGGGGATAGAACAGGCAATATCAAAATGAAAGCTGAATTTTAGCCAGTCTCCTAATCATCTACTCCTGCATACCAACACGTATCACAAAGTATATTGCCTTAAAAAAAAGAAAAGTCATTTCTGGGGAGGGGAGAGAAAGGATTGTTGGGTAGGTAACTAAAAGTATCTTTCTACAACTTATTATGACAGTTTATCATTTGAAATTCTTTTATATTATTCTTATAGTGGTTATTTTTACATAATATGTATTTGAAAAATAGTACATAATGATTTAGTCAACAGAAATTGATTGGCTAAATTCAAATGATAATTCTTTTAGGGAGTAGAAAAATCATGTTTGCTCTTTTGTTTTTGGTTTTTCTAAATAAGTAGGCATTTATGGATGTAGAGATTTTCCCTTGACAATATTAATGCTTGACTGAATTAAGCCATTTTTGCCCCAAATGGTTAGTTTATAGATATGTAAGTATTAAGTTCAGGAGGATAGCAAATAAGTCCTTTGATTTAGAAAATAATTTGATAACTGTATTATTTACCATCATCGGAATATTATCATTTTAACACCTACAAATCACAGAAGCTTTTGAAGATTAAATTATTAAACACTATTGCCCTCTTTTAATTAGGGCAGGTAGGAAAATTGTAGCACACATTCTTTGTTTTCTAATATCACTTTCTTATCTAAAGAAGTCTTCTAGTTCTCTTTTAACTTTTATGTATGTGAGGCAAGAAAATTCTTAAGTGATTGCTATAATTAGATTCATATCATTTACTAAAATAATACATGGATTCCCTTTTGTGATTATATCTTCCATCTTCTAATAAATGTATAACGGCCTCTATAACAATACCCTGTCAGATGATGAATGTTCGGTTAATAATACTACCTCTCTTCACCGTTTTTTCAAGAAACTCATGGAACTGCTTGCACAAATCAGATGATTTTCAACATCATCCCTGTGAATCATAGACCATTAGAGCCAGAATTACAGCCCTCTAATTAGATAGATGAAGAAAGTGAGGCCCTGGAGTTTAGAAAACTTGCTGGAAGTTGCCAGGCTAGTTAGTGGCCGACCGGTGTCTCATTTTCTTGTTTTCTGGCTGACTGCCTTTGACATCACACAACACTATTAATGATTAACATTCAAGACAGAACTAACTTCCACCAGGTTATCAAATTCCTAAATGTGGAATTGGTGGCATCCATTCAGTCAGATTCCTGCAGGGACAGGGTCTGAACCTATCCTGAGGGGCAGAGAACATATTTTCAACCTCCAGCTCATCATATTTAGAGACCCCAGTGCTACCTACATCAAGTCCCACTCACAGGTACCTAAGGTCTCCTCAGATCCCTGTTTCATTGCATGTCCCAGAAGCCCAGTGAAACCCAGGAACAAGGACGGCATTTGACAGGTGCTTCTCTCCCCGACTCCTATTCAGCTGCAAGAGACATGGGGAAATGAAAGCCCCCAGTGATAATGTTTATTGTCTTTTACCGGTGCAGTGAATTTTAACACTTTTTAAGATTAAATCTGACAATTCAGTCATAAAAGTAGGTCTTTACTTCTCGAATGACAGTTAAATTTTCCCTTTAAACAACTGTTAGTATTTAGAAACCCTGGGACTTACGTTTTTTCAATGTGAAATTTTTCTATTGGCAACATTCATTCAAGCCCATAACTCATTTGCTCAAATATACATTTCTTAACAGAAGAAAGTAATATGTGCTCCAGTTGACTAATATTTTTAAACAAAGCACAGCCTAAGAAAATGGAGGCTAACTTCTCTTCCTCTTCCTCTTCTTTGACCAACAATTGCTATAATCCACACGAATGAGGTAGACTGTATTAAGAATTTTCTTCACTTAACGTTTCTCATTATTAATAAATTTTATACTGACAACTATAAAGTGAACACTTTGGATTTATGCACCTAACCTAATTACATATGCTGCATGTACGCATTTCATTATTTACTTGACAGATTCATTCCTTGATATCATAAATAATTAAATAAGAATCAAATATTAACAATCAGATACATGTTAATTCTCCTCAAATCTCTAGAAACAAACTATATTTTTATCTTCAGTTCAACAAGCTCTGATTAAAATTTCTTCATTAGGCAAATTTCATAAGCAAAGTTCTTGATCTACTTTTCCTACTTTCACTGAAAATTAAACCTTGGAATAAATTATTCCAGGATTACTTCATGGGGAAAAAAATGGATATAACTATTTCTAAAAAGCAATTGGATTCATAACCTTTCTCAAACACAGCTGTATCGTATATTGAAATATTCATTTGGTTTTGTTTGTTAGGAACTTTCAAATATAGCTTTTATTATCATCCATAAACCAGCACCATATTGGGTGCTAGTAGTATATTACTGAAGCTTATGTCTAGGGGGATGATGATTTTAACCAATTATTTTCTAACTTGTTTAAAGAATCATTTCAAGGCATTATGGATAATGGTAGAACTAAATTTATTGGGACTGAAAATTTACCCTAAGGTCAAAGTTGGTTTTTCTGCTTCACTGAAGTAAGTTTAATTTTTTTATTCATGTATATCAACATCTTCATTGATCAAACTATTCTCACATTTTATCAAATTTGCTTTGGTAGAGCATACCATAGAATTTCATCATTTAAAAAATATTAAAGATTCATAGATAGCCACATTATTCATTATACAAGATTAATGCCAGGCTGACAGGTTTTTGTAAAGATCTGACTCTTTTTTTCTAAGTGCATATACTATATCTATGTGAAATGTACCTCTGATGTTGCATATTGATTACTCCCTTCTCTTCTCTTCTAATGCTAAAGAGAGAATATTATGGAATGATTGTCAGGGTTAGTGTGTCTCTGACCTACACATGTATTATTAATAATTTATGAGCTGATTTGAAATACAGCACCAAGAAACCAACTAAGGACCACTGCTGCTGCCTGGCGTGACACACACTCAGAGCTGACAGCATGAGCACCCAGATTTTCAGGTTCTGTTTTTAAAATACATAAAGAAACACAAATGCTCTGAGGGCCAGTTAACTGAATAGAAGGAAACTAAGCTTCTTTGTTGGAAATTGCAAGGAGCTGCCGTTATCTCTTTTCATCCTATCCTTTCTATGATGTGAGATTTCCTTTTAGAATTAGTCAAATTGTCAACTTAACTCATAGTGTCTGTAAACATTAGAGAATCTGAATTCAAACAATATGGAGGTATAGAAAGCAAAAGATCAGGTCATTTTCTTTTTCAACCCCTGCCTTCACACCTAGAGGTTGTCTGGTATGTATCCTTCCAGATCGTGCTCTATGCTCATACAAAGATTGAGGGGGTGAAACAGAGTTCCCCCTGCCCTCAAAATGGCACCACACTCTATATACTGTTCTTTGATATGCTTTTTTCACTCAGTCATCTATCAGGACAGACAGATACTCCCCCTATCAGGACAGACATTCGTAGCTCATATTTTAAACAGCAATATAGTGTTCCATTATAGAGAGGTACCAAGGCGCATATACCCATTACTTAATGACTAGATTATAAAGCTGTCTCAGATTTTTTTTACAATTAAAAGACAATGTCGCATACACTGAACATACATGTTTATACACTTGCTCAACTATTTCACTAAGACATTATCCTAGATGTCGCACTGCTAAGCCCATAACTGATTCTTCAATTTTCTGAATTCACCAGCAAGGATCAATAAACATTCCTACTTAGGATTTAAACTTTCTAACATGTCATCAATAGATTTGCTTATAACATTTAAGTGCATTTGTTTAAAGTGCACTTTTAAAACTTCGATAATAAGGAGTCATTTAGGAAAAGATTATCTAAGGTTTCCGTTATCTTAATTTCATGTGTGAGTAGATTCATGCAAAAGCAAACCTAAAGTCTAAGTTGTTACAGTGCTTAAGCAATATGTCATCAAGTCATATGTCATATTATTTTTAACATCAATGTCCAAAGCAGCCAGTCTTCATTTTAGCAATGCTACATATAACTAACACTTTTAAAGTGTGTTTATAGAGATTGACAACTGATAAACCTCTGAATGCTTTTCACAATCTATTCAAAGAACTGGCTGCCTGAAAACATTTCATCTAGGAAATCTAATTAAAAGCAACGTAGTTATGTTTATTTGAAATCATCACAAGGAAGCCTGTTTGTAAAATTTGCTGCTTTTCACCTAAATTGTTTGAAGCCTTCCACAAGCAGTGTAATGGTTACCTTTCATGTCTGTCAAGTTTTATTATATGAGCTAGAATATGCTTTCAGAAAAGACGCCTTGCATCCGATGACAGGCATTTCCTGTCTGCTAGGATTCATAAAAATTGGGACATTGATCATTTCGTGCAGAGATTTTCTTTAGCAAGAAGATAAAGGGAAACCTTGTTATGCCAAATGACTTACTAGTCTAAAGTGGCCAGGACACTGAAACCTGGAAACTAGTTAATGGTTTGTAACAAGTCAGAATAAAGATGTTCAACCAAGAAAATGACATTAAGCAGCACTGGCTACAAGAGAAAAGAGCAGCCTGTCAGAATCATGCGAGGGCTCTGGTGACAAGCAGACAATAAAATGGGATGACACGGGTTCCTCTCAGTGGGGGTGTTATGAACAGCTTTCTCTTGGGAGTTTCCATGCTCTTCCTTTGTAGGAAACCTTCCCTCTAAAAATGGCAGCGGACCCCTTGGAGGGCTTATTAAAATTCTCCTTCTGTGTTATAAAGTGTGTTGTCTCAGGCAGGATGGCAGGACCCGAACAGTTAATTCTTCACTGTGTGAAGGAAAGTGAGGACACAAGTCATACCAGTAAGGTAGCCCCACAGCTGGCACCTCCCAGTACTACTGCAGAGTAGGCATCATGAAACAGGAAACGAGTCAGAGGGAAAAATCAGCCCACCATCCACCTAAAATGGCAGGCAGCATAAACCCAAAAAGGGGCAATGTGGTATATAATGAATATTTCATGTCAGATGCGTATCTATTATATCGGCAAATAAATTTTACATACTAGCTTAAATCTCCACTATGTATAGGGGAGCACCATTAGGCTGAACATTGTTTTCATTTTTAAGAGAGATTTTCTTTCATTCACTCTCCTCCGCAAAAGTGCCGCTCTAAGAGCATGTGCCTCTTCCCACCTCATTATGGCCTGTAAAGGCCACGCCACAACAGAGTGGAAAGAAGGCGAAGACTCCGGCGATTTCCCAGCGAGTTCTTTAACACCAATAGTTTCGAGGAATGAATCTACTTTACATAAAATAATCTTATCGCTGTTTTTTACTTAACTCTGTTCCAGTGTACAGTTATATCATTTCATGTGTCTATTTAAAGTTTTATAATACCACTAAACTAATTTCAAATAGAATAAGCATTGTGAGAACAGCCTTCTAAACCATTTCTCCCCTTTTTTTATTCTATTCCTGACATTTTAAGCTATATGACAAAATAAACATTTCAGAGCCTTTTCAGCTACATTTTTTTCCTGCTAATGTCATTTCAACCAGTGGGAGGTCTATATTTTCCACACTGCAATTCTACATCTAAAATTATTTCTGATATAGATTAGCTGTCCCTTAGTGAGCTATGAAAGACAAAATCTTAGCCTCTTTAAACCCATCTTCTTTGACAGGATGCACATATTTACATGAAATAAAAAACAAATATTTGTTCTTTTCATACAAGCTGTCAACACAAACTTGGGTTATTTAGAAACCTGTTCAGAAAACAGAATTGGCATTTACTGCATAACACGATAGAAGGTCAACCATAGGTAAAATCAAAAATTATTTAAAAAGGAATAGTTGACACACACTTTAAAAACCAAAGGTGATCATGTTATGCCATAAATTTATAGCGCACTGACAAAACGTCATTTTTTATTCATTAGATTGTTTAAGAAAGCATGAGCCTAATTTTAGTTGCTTGCTAGTGCAAAATATTAACTTTTGGTCCACTGCGTAGATCATTTAAGAAAATGCTGCTTGTTAGCCTAAAAAGTTACCGATTAAAGTGTCTTTCAGCTTTCTTCTCCAGGAAACTTCCTAATTGTTCATAAGAACATAATCTGACGTCAGGCAATCTGAACATTCCTGATATTACTGCCACCTTATCAGGGGAACTGGGCCACACCTCCAGTTGCCCAGCAAAATCATATTTCTGCATTTGAAACCAGTGGTTCCTGAGTATGAGGAGCAGTGATTTACCAAAATATGTTTTGAAGGGTAAATTTACCTTCCTCCTGTCTCTAGAATTTGCATTATCATGACTTCCCTGGGGAATGCTTTATCTGGGGGGCAAGTTTCATATGGCCCCCAGAACACTGTTCTAAAGTCAGAGGATGGAACATGTTCTGCTTCCTGTGGACAGCGGCCCATCTGCTGAACACACATTTTAATAAGTAAACTCTATTTCCAGGGAAATACCTATTGGTATTAACAAGAAAATACCACCTCTACAAGATTCTCTGAAAAGAAATCCTGTCAGTGCCACTCAATCTACCTTCAAAGACAAGTCTCTGTAATTACTTTCTCTTCTTCATTTCCTTGTCTGGATAAAGCAACAAGATCAAAAGAACCTATCCATTTTCCCCAGATACCTTCCAAAACGTGCATTTGCTTTGCAGGCTGGGATCAGAAATTTCATTATCTGTATTTGTATTAGTAATTCACTGCACTACAAGAACAGGGGAGCAAGCTTGGAAGCAAACATCAGACAGACAATTGTATATATGCAAATGCTTGCAAATTTCTGCCAGCATCTCCCTATCTATAACCAAGCAACATGGAAGCCGTTTTATCCCTCAGCTTCTTTGCTGCCAAATATGGTTGTGGTTTTGGAGGAAAACATTCAGAAAATGTTGAACTTTCAACCACTATGACTAAATATAACTCAAAACCTACTACATAAAAGGCTAATACATAAATTTAATCAGTGATTTTTCCAGAAAGACACAAGATATGCAACCTCCTGGCTACAGAGGGTGAAAAACATGATGCTTTGGGAGGGGCTGGGGGAAGGGAATCTTTGCAAGCAGCTCTTCAGCTCAACTGACAGAGAACTGAATAGCTGCCTCCTGGCTTCAGGGGTATGCATTTGCATAAATGGCCTGGGCAAGATGGGCATGGAAAACCAGAAAGAGGTATAATGAAGAAAACATCCCAAATTCAAATGTAGAAATAGAAAGTACTCAATTTCAAATGGATATGTATGGCATTTGAAAATGATAGCAAGAATCATCATAGATTTTGTTTTGTCTTGAAATCAATTATTCCCAAATAATAGGGGTTGTAGAAATTTTCATGACTTTTTAACTTTATATATTTATTCTACTCACTGTAAATCAATAATAATGGTTATAATTCACAAATACCCATGCCTCACCTACAGTAATTCAGTTCATTTTCAAAATTATGCTTGGAGGTAAATCAGCATTGCACCCATTTTACAGGTAAAGAAACCAAGGTTCAGATGTTTGGAGATTGCATCACTAATAAATAGTAAGCCTGGAGCTCAAATCTCATGACTGAATCCCACATCATGCTTCAGAACAACATTACCAAAGAGAACTCACCCAAAATGGAATAATCTGGACCATTTTTAGCCTCACTTAAGACTGCTGCCCACTGCTGTCTTCTTGAAACCCTCTGCTTTCTTTAGTATAGGGATTGTTCTTCATTGATTTGCCTTTTGCCTCTTAGACTTCCTCAGTCTCTTCTAGCAGCTTCTCCTTCTTGGCCTTCTGACCAGCTTATTCTCAATCTCTGCCATCACTAAGCAACCTCATCCACTTCCATTCCTTTATTTATTCATTCAATATATATCTTTTGAAGATCTCCTATGCAGCAGGCACTAATCTAGACCCACGGGATATCACAACAGCCAATTCCCTGCACACATGGAGTTTATGTCGTCTTGAAGGTGCAGAGGAGACAGATAAAAACGAACAGCTAAGTAAAATAGGTATAGATGGCAAGTGCAATGGAGATTATAAAACAGAAGAGGGACAGAGATGGAGGGGGTTAGGGAGTTGAGAAGAGATGGCGGTTTGGGTTCAAGGAAAGCTTCATTGACAGGACACTTGTGCAATGAGGTTCTTTGTCAAACATCCTCTCAGAAGATTTCCAAATTTGTATCTCTCCCGATTCCAACCTCACAACAGTATTTATTAACATATCCTCTCCCCATCTACTCACACCTCAAAGTCACCATTGCCACACTTGCACTCTCCTCTCCTCTTCTTCTGCATGTTTGCATGTGCTCTCCACGTTTTATATCACAAATATGTACTAAATCAATAAGCATGGAAGGAGCACCTTCAAGAGAATGCACAACTATTCCAGGTACTAAGAGAATACACTCGTCTTTAAGAGTTATTTTCCACTTAATATCTGTGTCTAGGGAAATGTTTAGGGATTTAGAAACAGGCCTGTGTTCTATTCCAGTTCTTCATGAATTAGTAGTAGATTCATCTATCCAGTGGGGATATAGTACCTACCTCTTATAGCATTGGTTCTAGGTAGTTACACAGTAAGCTATTTGCCACAAGCATTTTTGCCACATACTAATTAATTATAAGGCAAGTTTGTCATAAAAGATAAATGGGTGGCAGTTTGATTTGACAGCGTGGTTCAAGTTTGATTTCAATTAACACAATATTCCCATTTTCATATTATATAAATGTTAGCCCTCATGGTGGTCTATAAAGTGATGAGTAGACTTGAAATAGTAGATGATAACTACGTATATCAACTCAATAGAAAATACAGAAACAAAACTTCCTGAAAGTGTGAAACAGAAGAATAAAAAGCCAAATTGCATACTGTACTGCAAAATGATAACATATTTGCTTACAAATGCATTCAAATTTTTTTCTATCAAATTTTACAAATCATTATGTGCTTTTTAATTAATGTGCCTCTCTATTTTGTGTGAATTATTGTTTTTACAGCAAAATTGCCTTAAGGCCAATCAGGTGCAGTGAAAATGCTTGTGGCAAATGCTTGTTGCAAACTTCTGGCAAATCTACCAGAGGAGGCAATGTTTTATATATATATATGTATATATATATATATATATACATATATATATATACTTTTTTTTTTTAGTGCAGCAATACTGGCAAAGTAAGTAAGTAAGTGGGTAGGTCGGTGAGTGCGTGAGTGATGGAGTGGATGAGTGAGTTGAGTGAGTGACTGACTCAGCAAATGCTGTGCTCACTGCAGTGTTTGACTTAAATCTATCAGATTCAAATTATGTCATCAAAGCCCACTCTCCTTATCTCTCAGCTCTGTTATGTTTTGTGTTTCATTGTCAGTCAAGGGCTTGCTCACCTGTATCAGTCACCCCAAAGGAGGTGTGTGCGTGTGCGTGCGTGCGTGCGTGCGTGCGTGCGTGCGTGCGTGCGTGCGTGCGTGTGTGTGTGTGTGTGTGTGTGTGTGTGTGTAGTCATGTGCCGCTCCTGAACCAATCACAGGACCAGGAAAACGCTGCTGCTCTGATTGGCTAGGCTTGGGTTACAGCGCCCTCTGGCCTTGGAAGTTGAAGTGGATTCACTGTGAACTGAGACAGAAGAAGAGACTTGGTGGAAGAAAACTGAAAGAGGACAGAAAAAACAAGGATGTCCACACCCTCAACTAGATACTGAATTCATTCTACCTTGTATTATGGTTAGCTGCTTTCACTTATAGCTGCCCTCAGATTAAGAGACCTGGGAATAAAGACTATGCGTTTATTATATCCCTGGGAGGGCCCATGGCAAGACTCTCAATATAGTAAATGTTCAATAAATAACGAAATGATTCATTGAATTAGTTTAAACAATTCCTTTTTCCTCATTCAAATTCTGTGTTGTCTTGTTCTCTTTTCGTCACATTGAAATACATAAAGTTGCAAACACACAGACATTTTAAAATAAAGACACTTTAAAAGACAGGATTCCAATAGCAGAGACAACCCATCTATATAATTTATACATATATTGAATGTCTTCTAAAACCATTCTCTCAGCTAATTTTACACCCGTGAGAAGAGTTAAGATTCTGTAGTGCTTTTCTAAGCCACTTCATTGTGCTGTTGTGTTTCTGTTCAGCAAATGTTGCATTTGCTGAAAATTCCAGTGCCTAAGATTCACTGTAAACTTTTATGTCATTATTTAAATGTCACTGTAGTGTAGAAAGGTCCTTAGTCTTCCCTCGAGTAATTTAATTTCAGTCTTTTTGGCCCTTCTCAAGGACCCCTCCCCTCATTCTCTTGTAATCTCAAGTGTGGCATTCTCTCCTTCTGGGAGCATAGCTGCCCACCTAAACTTTGCCCAGTGTTGCTTGCAGCTAGATGTAGCCATCTGACTGCGTTCCTACCTAGTGAGGTAGTGCTATGTCCAACTTCCAGACCATCTTCCTAAAGGCTTCTGAGATTTGAGTTAAAGTAATCCGGCCAAAAGGAAGGGCACTTTGGGAATAGAAATGATACAAGTTAAACTATCAGCAGGTAACTTTGAGGGTAGGCACTTGATCATGTATTATACCATATTATCCCTATATTTGTGCATGTTTGAAATTTTCTATTGAAAACTAATTAAAAGGTGCTTGCCCCAGTTATGTTCTCTCCTTCTTCCTGAAGGGAAGCAGGAATCGATGCAGCAATGTTGGATAGTACATATTGAGGTTAGCAAAGCCACCCCACCAGCCTAGGTCCCTGAATGACGCTCTGTAGCAGGGCTTGCCCGCCTGCCCTGGAGAGTTACTGAAAGAGAAACTGATTTCCCACTCATTTGAGTCATTACACTTTGGGGTCTCTTTGTCATATATATATATATATATATATATATATATATATATATATATATACATAACTTCAGCTCCTTATTTACCTATTTTCTATTTCAAAACAGTCACCTTTACTCTGAGAGACATTATAATCTCACCTACTTCCACTATTTCTCTCCTCTTGTCTGACTCTCAGTAGGTCAGCACAGTGTTAGACCTCAATAAATGTTTACGACGGTTACATTTTTTGTTGGGCTTAGCATAGCATGGACATGTAGACTTAAAATAATTGTCTGAAACAATTTGTCTAAATTGACTTAATCTTTGTAATGGATTGCCAAAGAAAGGCCACTACTCTCCCTCTGATGGTCCTTAGACATAAGGTTGAATTTCACACTGTGGCTTTTAGGTGAGGTCCCCTGAAGGTCAGAGGATGAACTTGGTAGTTGGATCAAAAGAGGAATGCAGAAATGGGATGCACAACTGTGTTCATTAACTGAACAAATAAAATTGGGAGTTGCAGGAGACTCTTTGCAGGGTTAGACTGTAGGTTTCACTCAGTTCACTTTGGTGACAGGAAAAAACAAACAAACCTGCGAGTACTGCCAGCCTGCTCCCACCCTCCAGCCCTCAGCATCCTCCACCTCGCCTCCAACCCTCCTGGCCCACTCTTCACCTTTTTGTCTTTGCCATACTCGTTCCTGAGCTATGGCTGCACAGGGTGAAATTAGTGCTGGAGGAGCAGAGAGGCTCAGAGAACGTCTTGACAAATCTACTCTGAGAGTTACTGGGAGAAGAGCAAGGGACTGATATGGAAAATTAGAGAAAAGGAGAGAAAGACAAGAGCAGTGTGGGCTGCGATTTGGAGGTTCAGAAAGGGCTAAAGTAGTCAGGAGTTTGAAAAAGCTGAAAAGGCATATAAGGTATACAAACCTCATGAATATACATATTATAGACTTATATTATACACATATATATGGAGAGAAAGAAGAGGGCAGATGTTCTTAAGAAAGATTTTTGGGGTTCGACTCCTTTGGTGTTTTTAGGAGACATCACTAAAGCTGTAAATTACTTTTTAAAAGTCAGACTGGGCATGCCCTGGTGGAGTAGCGGTTTGGTCAGCTGCCTTCAACTGAGAGTGCAGTCCACAAACATCCCAAGGGACTGGATTTGCATCCCAGAGTTGGGGAGGAACAACCAAGATGAACAGCTAAATAAAATAAAGTGCTTCTTTCTTCTCTCTCTTCCTGCCTGCCTGCCTACTTGCCTACAGTCCTGCCTGTACCTTTCCTTTAAAAAAAAGTCAGACTGGGCTTCAGCGTACATTTGGAGAAAATACTAACATATTCGACTTAATCATCAACCATGTATTGAATTGCCACTCAATTCAATACACACTGCGCTAAGCACAGTGCCTTAGCAGAAACAAGTTGACCAAAGCAAATGTTGACCAAAATATTTCATGAAACAGTCTCTCTGGTCAGTGAAAAGAGTAATCTTTAGCAAAACACTTGTTGGCTGCCATGTAGACCTCACCAATAGACAATTATATTACTGTTTTAAGGTCTACTGCCGTAGAAAAATGGGAATAAGTCACCGGAACAAGGGTTCTTACTCCTTGGGGAGATACGTTTCCCAAGTTCAAGGAGGCGAACATCTTTGAACTACCAACTACCATGCTCTTTTTTTTTTTCTTCCAAACTTTATTTCCTTCAACAAGTAATTAAGAAAAAAAAAAAAATTCACCACCACCATCCTGGATCTTCTCTGCTCTTGCCTTGCCTCCCACTTCAGTCCCTCTGGTGAGCACAGTCTTGTTGTCTGTGCGTATGTCTACTGGCTTATTTTAATTTCATTATACCCATTCACTTAATGTGTTTCCTTATAGTCCACATAGAGGTTATATAGGTAGGCAGGCAGGCAGGTAGGTAGGCGGATAGATAAATAATCACATCTGCTTTACACAGTCATCTGTCGATGGGCACTTGGGTTATCTCCATATCTTGACCATTGTAAATAGTGCTGCCATAAACAGAGGAGTGAGTGCACATAATCTCTTTCAGTTAATGACTTCACATTCTTCAGGTAGTTGCCCAGAATTGGGATTGCTAGATCATACAGTAGCTCTATTTTTAGTTTTTTAAGGAACTTTCCAACTGTATTCCAAATTGGTTTCACCAATTTATATCCCCATCAGCAGCGTGTGAGTATTCTTTTTCTCCACACCCTCGTCCAACACTTGTTGTTAGTCTTTCTGATACAAGCCATTCTCCAACTACCAGTTTCTAAGCATTTCTTCTACTATTTTTGCGTGTTTTGTCACAGTCTTGAAGGTGGCTTTAAGAAGGGTCTGTTAGCCTTTGGCTTACCCTATGACAGTAATTCATCACTGTCTCTAGAATGTGCTCTGTAGAAAACTGTGAGTTGGTGCTCCTGCTGGAAGGAGTGGAGACCGGAGGGTGTCAGGGATGAAAAAAAGTCTTCACCCTCCAGGGGCTACTGACTGCAGAAAGGGACAGACAAGTCACCCAGCTATGCAGACAAAGCAAGGGGATGAATGAGGGAAGGGCATGTGGAGATAGGAAGACGATCACACTACAGAGTCACTGCAGAAAGCACGTGACTTATAGTAGGTGTGGTCAGAGCAGGGCGGAGGTGACATTTCATCAGAGTCCTGCACCGGCCAAGCAAGAAGGCATTGGCAGGGAAAGGAAAAGCCCCTTCCAAGCAGAAGGAACAAGGTTATACATGTCTCGTGTTGTATTATAATCTTGATGTTATAAATGAAGACGCCTGCCCCAGCTCACTCATCTTGTAAGTAATGAAACCAAGATTTAAACTTAGTATCATTCTACTTGACCTCTTTGCAGAGCCTGGTCTCGGAGGGGCACTCATTCATTTAGTGATGTCCACACATTCCTTGAACCCTGGCCTCTAAACATCTAAGGTGAATGCAAGTGTCTCTTAATCATTCTGGGACAGAATCTAAAATATTATCAATTCTAAAGATCATAGAGTTTGATTCTCTTCTCATCATTTTAAGAAAACTACATAAATAACTTCTCCACCCCTCCACACATATACTTAGGGATTCACAGTGAATGTTAACATATGAAAGGCACTTGAGAAGTCCTACAGAAAAATTAAACTTCGTGTAAATTCAATGTGTAATTGATGTGTAATTGACCACAGAAACCACCTTCCTACCTCCTCCCTGCCCCTTTTTGGTTTTTAAGTAACATATCTTAGCATCTCTCAAAGTGCCTTTAAAAGGCATTGTCTATCCTAATCCTAGCTTGCACTGCTGAGAAAACTGCAGTCTGAGAGGTTGGGAGCTGCTTTTGGTAGAATTAGCAACAGAGCAAGAATCCAGTTCATCAGACTGCCTTTCAGTTAACACTCTCTCCAGTAAATCATACTTCAATGTCCATTCCATACCTCTAATACGTAAACAGTACACACAGCACATGAGGTGATAACCTTGTAATTGTCAACTTACAAATTACCCTTTAAAAAAACACAAAGAAATCCCTAGGTGAGAGTTGAGAGTGTGTATACAAATTGGAAGTGTGTTTATATACGATTAATCGCCCTTGTCATGGTTTATACTAGTGTATCCAAGTTTTACTGATATCAATTGTTTATCTTCAAAGCCTTCCCACTGAAATAATAATACCAGTAACAACTACTAGCAATTTTGCTCTCAACGTGAAGGATAACATTAATATATGGATGCAAATTTCTAGTGTTTAACTTTATGCATTCATTTAAATGGAACCAAAGCTGAAGAAATCACGCGTTAACAAGATCATCACAAAACAAATCTTCGTACCAAGTACTTCAAAGCAAATCCCATTATCACTAACTAAAAATAAAATTCTTTACTTGGGAATTTGGTTTGGAATCAAGACAGCAAAAGCGGGGTGGGGTTTGGAAACTTTTTCCTTTTGTGAAGATTTATAGTGTAACAGTATTTTTTACATATTGGTTATGCATGACTGGAAATTTTTAAAAGTTAAAAAACATCTCAAGAGCAGTCAGTACCCAGCTTTGAAGAGTATTTATGGATAATAACATATTAGGCAAGTTCAACTGGGCTTTCTATCTAAAACCTTAAATATTCAGTGCCTGTGTCCTGCATTTACCAAAGGCTTCTTTATCAGAAGAAGTAAGTGATATCCCGAAATGTTTTAAATGTGCAACTTCGCTTATCTTCCTGTATTAATGATCCTTATGGCAGTTGTTATGTTAACCTTATCACGTAGCACAGCGATAGGGGAAACCTATTGTGGAGGAAGGGAAAGAAAAAGTATTTACTTGAAACCCTGGGAACTTTTAATCAACCTAGCAATTTTCTAATTATCAAGGGGGCGGGAATGAAAGTTAGATTTTTTTACTTTTTTTATCTCAAAGAAGAAAGAGGACATTTTCAAATGAGTGATTCATTAAACAGCACTTACGTGCAAAGGACACAGTTTAGATTATCAACGAAATGCTCATTACGCGTGTTCTGGGTTTCATGGGTCCACTAAGGAGCTCTGATCAGAAGACAGTAAGTAGCTCCTAGGAAAGACGGTCTTTCCTTCAGGGCTCTGCTTTGCTCATTTATGGATATGACATTACCAGAAATGCTCTATCCCCCTCAGAAGACTTCTACTTCCTTCTGCACACAGTCTCTGTGTGCACATGGAGAAAATTCAAAGGCTCCATCTTGTAATTCCTTTTAATTTTGACAATACCAGAGCTGACCCTGAGAACAGGCTTCTTTGGCCTTTGCTCAAAGTGCTTGAGAACCCCCCTAACTTTATGACTGAAATTAATGTTTTCATTCAACAGTAAATGCTTGTGCTCAATACACATAGCAGAAGGAACACAAGCCGGGCTGCTCTTCTGCTCTTTCATTCAGGTAATATGCTTTTTTCTTTTCTTTCTTTCTTGATTTTTTTTTTTTTTTCACTATCCCTTTAATGCAGAGCAGGGCTACTGATTACAAAGAGGCAGTTTGACTCCAGCAATAGGTCTTCTTCACTAATCCTCACTGTCATGGAAATTCCAGCTGCTACAAGAATAAGAGGCTCAATCCATATTTGCCAGCTCTAATATGAAATCTGTCAGAGCCCAAATTAATGAGTTCCAAATTCCTTACATCACGATAACAGGTTAAGACTGGTCAATTAATTACATAAATCCTTCCCGATTCATTGTGCGTTTGCAGCCCAGATTGTGTCTTACATTACTCCATGACACAAGGCCTTTTGGCTCCTGTTGTTCCGCAGAAAGGCCCCATTTAAGTGGAGGCTGCTGCCACGGCAAATGTTAAATGTCACACGTTAAATTTGCACTTTTCTGTAATTGCTTTTGTTAAAAAAAAATTAAATTAAATAAAGCACCGGGCTCCCAGTACACCACTCTGCAGAGGGCTGGAATTGCTCTGAATGGATTCCAGGCCAGCAAGCACCTATCTTTCACCTCTAAGACTTTAAACAACCTCCTCTGTATTAGTTGCTCAGTAGGCAGCAGAACCCAAAAATTTAGGAAAATAAATCAAGTTTCTCTAAGATCTGTGACAGATATATAGGGGTGTGTATGTGTGTGTGTGTGAGTGTGTGTCCCCAGATTATTTTCTTCATTTAGGATTTGAATGGTATTCTTTACATAGTCTAATAGTAAAAGAATTAGCTATATAATATACTGTTGATCTCCACCTTTCAGGAATATATATTGTACAAGTGTGTGTGTGTTATATTTGTATAGGTCTCTGCCTTCAAAAAAGATGTTGCTGATGGCTTTACTATTTGAATTTATAACTGGTATATACCTAAGGAGGGAGAAAAATTGAGGCTTAAGCTCTCAAAGGACTTTAAAAAATCATCCTAGTCAATCAGTTTCCTTTTTAAAACAGCAAAATGTGCTTGGTATCACAGCTAGTTAGAAACAGACCTAGAACCACAGACTGACAAATTCCTAGTGCAGTCTTCTCTTCACCTTGCTACATTTCCTCGTGGACTCTCCATGTACCTAGGTACCCTGTATGGAATAGAACCCATTCGGGTTGTATTTCCTGCAACATCTTATTGCCAACTGAGGGTAAGCACAGAGTGAAATCTATGTAGGGCGCCGGTTCTTCTCACTCCGGAGACCTAACACCCCTCCAAAGCGGAGACAGCCAGCCACACCCGAGGCTGTCGCGCCTTCTCCCGCGGGCTGCCGGGCTGATGCGCTGGCCCGGCAGCGCCCCCCTCTGTCCTCCAGCGACCAAGCACTAACTATGCCACCGGCCGTGAGCTCTTTCCAGGGCAAAGAACACCGCTCGGCTTCAGTGCCCCTGCCTAACGGGGTGGGGGTTTGTCTCTCCACGCCCGTTTCCCTCTCCCCCTCCCTTCCCCATCCACCTTCAAACACACACACATTAAACCCTGACCCAGAGCCGTTTCTGGACCTGGAGGCACGCGCTCTTCCCCAGTGGCCCAGGCCTGCCGCCAAGCGCACCGTCCCCTCCCTTTCCAGACGGGAGGGGTGGGGTTAACGCGACGGCGCGTCGGCCCGGCAGGATTTAGGGTCCTGGGGAGATTAGAGGGGAAAGGGTTTAACTAATGAGCGCGGTGCGTGCGCAGATAAAACATTTGGAACGCTTGGGCTTTGCCCTCAACCCGATCGCGACCCGGGAGAGCTGGCAGAGACCTCCAGGCCTCTATCACACCCAAGCCCGGGCGGCGTGTCGTCGCCCCACTCTCAGGCGGGGTTGCGGGGCCGGGGGATCGCAGTGCCGCACGAGCTTCTGCAGAACAAAGACTCGGGTCCAGCCCTAGATTGGAAAACAACGCCGCGGTGGCCGCCTCCTCGGTTCCGGCGCGGTCAGCCCTGACCCAGCCAGCTCGAAAACCCACCGGAGCAGCAGGGTCCTGGCTCCCCGCGCGCTCACAAAACCTGGAAACAGCTAAACCCGGAGGGTCGTCGGTATTCAAAGCTCCCTCCCACACGAAACCCACAACCCAAGCCACTCTGCATTATTAATTTTTATTTTTCAAGCAGCCCGAGTTATGTTAACGCTAGGAAGGGGCTCTCTCTCTCGGTGCCCACGTTTGAAGCAGGTGGGGCAGGGGAGAGGGCGCTGCACGTCTGTGCTTTAAATCGCTGTCTTTTTGCGGTTGTTGTTCCCAATCAACGCCCGCCTCCCCCATCCACCCAGCTTTTTTTTCCCCCCCTTTCTTTCCGCCGCACGGTTGCTATGGGTTACCAGGGCGGTTGCCATGGGTTACCGGACCCAGGCCGGCAGGCTCGCTACCTGCCACCCAGTCGTTGCCGCCGCCGCCCGCGGCGCATCCGTCCAGGCGGGAGGAGACGGGAGCGCGCGTGTGCGGGACGCGGCGCAGGGGAGTGTGCGCGAGTCGCCCGCCGTGGCGCCGCAGCCAACTGGCGGCCGAGGGTGCAGCCGCGGCAGCGGCACCGCCAGTGGGGTGGGGGGCAAAGCTATAAAGAAGGCCCAGAGGTAAGAAACTAGCAAAAACACAACCACAAGTTATGCCCGTGCTGTGCCTTCTAGCAGCAGACAAGCGGTGTGGGCTTTTGGATGAATCTACACTTCTCGTCGGGGGAGAAAGGGTATTTTCCTCTTTAGCATAAACTATTTGCATAGTGTCTTTAGACCGGAGTTTAAATTCAGCAGAAAATTGTAGCTTAATTTTTTTAAATCTTTTCCTCTATATCCTTTTGAAAAGAAGTCTTTGGAATTTTGGAGAAAGAGAAAAGGGTCATTAACTACCAGAGTTTGCGCAGCTAAAACAAATTAGTATCCAATGCACTGTTCATAACAATGATCTAGAAAAGTTTCCAGCAAGAGCGAAGAGCAATTGTGTCTGACTTAAAGGAACAATGGTGACTCGTTTATGACATGCATATGACAAAGAATAGAACCAAAATCCTTTGTAAATGTTTCAAATTGTAAAGAAATTGTTTACATCCTTCTAAAATTTTTGAATTCCACTCTTACTAAAATGTATTTTAATGACCTTTATTTGCAAAGAAAATTGTGTCTATGCTTTGAATGTCAACTTGCAATAACTAATGTCAGACAGCATTTTGTATTTGAAAATGGTTATATATAAGAAAAGGTCTATATTCCAAACAAAAACAGAAAATTATACTGAAATAGTTTCCTCCATTGCAAAGATACTGCATGGTATTCATAGAATACCAACTAAGCAATTTAAATACTAAGAGGAAGACTGCTTAGAAACAGAATAAGCTTTTGTTTTGTTCTTTACATCTTAAAATTGCAGAGGCCTTCCTTGAAAAGGGGTCTTCTTTTATAGCTGAATTACTGAAATCTTTTATTTGTAACACAGTAGCTCAATAATAATGAATATCCTTAAGGCAAAAAAATTAAAATAAAACCATAAACTGAGTTCAAAATAACATTCAGTTTACTATTGGATATAATGGCAAGCATGGCTAGGCTAAATGAATTTCTTTAAATTCTTAATAGCTATAAAAAATTATTTTTTCCTGACTATAGTAAGGTTATTGCATGTCACTTGTTTGTAATTCAATAAAATGTGAGCTAACCTTGAAAATCTACAGTAAAAAATTTAATATCTAAGGGACCTCAGATACTGCTTAAAGATAAACATGTGGTTTTTAGTCATTTTTAAAACTTGAAATTTAAAATATAATTTAAATCACTTTCTTCCAAAGGAGACTTTAAAAGAAGCCCTAAGTAACAGGTTGTTGACTTTCATTGTTGGCACAGTTGGGTTATATATAAAAACAGTTCTAAAACAGAACATATAAAATGGCTTTATAGGTGAGTACTTCACTCTTTCAGAATTAGTCAGGAATACACAGTTTTGCTGTATATAAATCATAAAGCATCCAGGATTTGAATTCTTTCAATTTAAGATACATAAAAATAGTTTTAAATAAACATTTATTCTATTTAAATAGCTACTTAAGTAACTGTTTTCTTTTCCTGAAAAAAGCTTTATAAAATTATGCCAGAGCAAAACAAGAGACTTGTTAAACAAAGCAAGAGAGCCATTGGGGGCTGAAGTTCATCTAAATTTCTCAGCTGCAGGCAATCAGTTTTAAGAAGCCAGTGCTTAGATATCAAAATAACCAGAACAAGGCTAAAGCCTAAAATGTGTACAATTATAGTGAATATTAAACCAAATTTCACCAAATGAAAAATGAACATTCAAAAACACTGAATTTAGGTCTAATTCAGAAGAAATACACTCTTGTGTAAAGTAAGTAATCCAACAAACTAAAGTTGATTTTTACATGTTTAATGTGAAAATGATGATCTTGTGAAGTTTATACACCATAGTATTAGGCAATACTTAGTATCAATTTTGATGGCTACGTTACATCAATTAAAAATAATATGACAATCAGTGGCACATTATATGCTTTGCAAAACTGATGTAATACAGAAATAATGTGAATTCAAATACATATTGCTGAGGAGCTGGAGATTGCTCTAAAATGACTAAGTGGCAAACTTTACATCTTAGCGAGATAAAAATAAGTTGTTGAATCTTTTCTCTCCCTGTCTTAAAATAATGAGTCTTAGTTAATAATAAACAAAATCCAAGATAATATAAAAATCAGTTTTTGCAGAAGTTTAATGTTTTAAATAAACAAAAAAGGAAATCATTCTTTTTTTAAATTTAATTATTTTGTGTTGATTCTTAATTACAAATATTTCAAATACTTAAAAAATACAGCAACTTTTAAACTCCTAGTTAGAACAAAATGAGGTAAAATAACATTACAATAAAGCAACAAGTTACCCCAGTTACATAAAAACATCTTCCTGTTTCAGAGAGAGGATGTGCCATTTAACAAGGGAAAAAACTTGGATAATTATCCTAAGAAAATGCTGCCTCGTCTGAAACGTGAAGTTCAAAGTAGTTTATCTAAGACATTTGTATCTTTGGGGCACTAAAATAAATAAATAAAAGTATGCCAGTCTTCAGGCAGATGCCTACAAAGGGTTTTTAAAAAAGGAATCATTAATTCTGAAATTAGCAAGTTGATAACCTTTTTTAAATTATGGTAAAATTAAATGCATTGATGCTGATAAAATCCTATTTTAAGGTTAGTAACAGGTAACCGCCAATGTCTCTGAAAGCTATCTAATGCTAAGATACTGCACATTAAGTCACAAAATAAATCATTAACCTGTAGTTAAAATTACACAACGATAATGAAAACAAATTATTTGTGTCCAGAAATTATCTGTTTTAAGCTGACTCTGGACAATGAAATGCATTTCTGAATGTTTATATTGGAAATACAAGCAAAATTACTAACACTATTTCTGTTTCTTTTCTAAATGTAAACACTATTTTAACATGTCTCCATTCATAAGATACATTTTCCATCTGAGTGTGAAACAGAATACTGTAAAGGTTAAACTCTCAAAATATTTCAGTCCAACACCCAAAAGCCGTATTCTCCCAGCACACGATGGTTCCCACAAAATATCAGTTGCAAATCTGAAAGAGGCAGCCTGGTCTGCGCTGTCCGTCTTCCTAGTGGTTAAGGACCTGTACACTGTTTGCGCTAACACTGCCTCATTGACATAAGAAAGAATGTTCTATCTGGATTTTAAATGCTTCCTATTTACCTATCGTTTACGATTCAATAAAGCCAGCTAGATTTTTTTAAAAACACATACCCAGTCATTTCAACTTGGAGCAGCATCTTGTCTTACTAATGTTCTGCCTATCAACGAGGGTATTGCATTCACAAGCGTTTAGCTTTTTACAGAAGCTTAGCCAAAAGAAGACAACATAAAAATACCACTAATAAAGAACCCGACGTCTTTTAAGAATTTGAATACCTAATATTATGACAGTGAGAGTTAGGTAAGAATATATTATGAGCAAGCTTTTCTTCTCTATGACTGGACATAATTTGCTGTTTCTAAAATAGTAACATTTGAATTATTTTTCAGGATTCCTGCGGAGCTGTGCTCATTTTACATCCATGTGAACTGCTGTCATCACTACTGTGTCCAAACCCAGAGGATGAACTGGAAAAGAAGAGAGGGGGAAATAATAAAAAGAGGAAATTGGTTTTCACAACACACTCAAAGCCTGAGTAACAGAGGAGAACTTTAATTATCTCCAGTCACAAAGAGAGACAGGAAATTTGGACTTTTAATTAGCCATTTGGAGTGCAGTTGGATATTTTTTTAGCTAGATAATTTAAACGCGAATAATTCAAGTCTGACTAAATGAAAGTCACATAATCAGAATGCAGATAATTGAATTTCTACTGCATTCATTAATTCAGTGTGGAGGTGTGTGTGAAGACTACTATGATGAGCTGTCACAGCTCAATAAAATCTCAGTCAATTAATTTTTTCATTATCTTAGTATTACATCAACAAAAAGTGAAGTGTGTGTATATCTATACACATGCATATGTGCACTATGTGTTGCATAAATACGTCTACATTAAATTAAAATGCAAGACAATACCTTTCTGAATCATAATCTATATCATTTTCCTTTTTTCCGTCTTCATGTTCTTCAGGGAAACGTCTGTTCATCAAGGCAAACTTGTGAATTGCTTCTTCTACAGAGTACTTAGTCTGCCCAGAGACACATGCCTCGATATCTTCTGAATTCAGATGGCTCTGCAAGAAGAGGTGCAGGCTGCTATCTGAAAGCAGAAGTGCGTTCTGCAGGACCCTGTGTGAAAGAAAACAGGAGAAATGATCGGTAAAAGGGGATGGACAATTATAGGGTAGAAGAGAGAAATACATTAGAAATGTGCCACAGAAGTTATTTCTCAACGATGGCAAACTTTGCGTCAATTATGGACTCTGCCTATTAAAGGGATGAAAGCATATGTTAACTTTTATTCAATTATTTGGAAATTTAGGTGAGTAAAAGCACGAAGCTAATAGTTAAGCACATCTGTTAAAAGAATAACTTCAAGGACATTGCTTCAGTTTAACCATCTGTTATGGCCATGTGGATTAATTATGGAAATATTTTGCTTCTATAGTCATAGAAATTTATTCTACTTGAAAAAAAAATTTTTACTGCCAACCAGCATGTCAGTGCTGTGATCTTTATAGGCTCGCCTGTCATGAAACATCAAAACTTTCAACAACTATTAAAAATTATATTCAAAAGTCAATACATTTCTCAGCATGTGTTACATTCAAAACTTTACAAGTATGCCTATGAACATGTTTACAAGAGCTTAGTTGAGAGGTGACCTTTTTCAAAATACCTAAAATGAACTAGAAATTTCTCCAAAGTCTTTAGTGAGACTGCACATCTACGTTGTTAAAATGAGCCCCCCACCACATCCCCCCAAAGTGTTCCCTGCCAATTTGACCAAATATATAATTTTAATATGATAATTTTATGATAAATATAAACTAGCCTTCCGCAGATCCCAGAACTAAGCTTACCAAGACAGTACAGATTTCAACTAATGCATTGGAACTATATGGAGGATTGGAAACTACCCTATAGCAAATTCCACATGTTATCATTGAATATGGGCTTTTTTTTTCTGAAATGCATGTCTTAAAGACTAAAAGGCAAGTCAAAGTATACTCATTTAAATAACAACTGGTTTTACTTTTTTAGCAAAGATATTGATGTATGATAACAGTTTCTACTAGTCGTTCTCTAATTATTTAATACAACACACTAAGACCAAATGTAGGGGACAAAACTAGAACACTTAAATCCAAGTACAATTTGTCCAACATGGAATTTTTTAATACAGATATCTATGAAAAAGAAAAAATAATGTAGTTCAGACCAAATGACCCTACCTTATATTCTGCATTTTAAAACAAATCAATAGAAAGATGAACCCTGTAGGTCATTCATATGAATTTACTTAAAATCCAAGGTCATTCGAATATTCTTTTTCTTCAAAATAAAACAGAATTGTTTCTTCAAGAAGGCAACCATCTAAAACTACACAGTCTCACATCCCAAATCTAGTCAGTGCTTTTGCTCAAAGACTCTTCCAAATGTTTGAGAAACTATTCTTGACTGGCCCACTCAAAGGAAAAGGAAAATCGTTGTGCTTTTTAAAAGGCAAACTCTCAAGCAATGCAACTAAATGCTCTCCCCTTCTGTGTCCTCTGTCTTGGGTTCTCCCAGAAGATGACCATACCACATGGTGAAGATTCATTTACCAAGTGCAACTAGTTAAGTAGTAAATCCCTTTTACTACTTTTTGAGATTTATTTTCTACATTTACAAATGTTTACCAGTCTTGTTTTAAATACTTCAAATCAAGAGAAGATTTATACAGCAGCAACCCATTAATATTAACTTGCATTCTCTGTGAAGTTTGAACAGAGTGTTTCCTGTGTCCGTCTGTCAGTGGTTTCCTGCCAGCCCTGGTACAACTAACTGTTCATAGGATTATACTTACTGCTTTGTTTCTGTTGGAAATGTGTTTTATTTTCTTTATAAAATAATGGGTAATCTTTAAAATTGATTTTAGATGGTTTGAGGCATTACACCACAAAAGTAATGAGCACTAATGTCAATGATATTGGACACAAATTCATTTTAGCTTTATTTCATGTCTAAAGCAATTCTACTGAGCCTTGACTGCTCACGTGCTATTATTAACTTGCTAGTAACCTAACACATGGGTACAGCAAACAAAAGTGATCAGAGTCCAAGTTGATTGGGACCTCAAGGCTACTGTCCTTTTTTCTGGAACTATAATTCAATTTCCAATTTTACTGTACATTAGACTCATTATTTTCCAGTGTTTTCTTTTCTGCTTAATACTGCCACCTGGAGGACACAGGAAAAACCGACAGGAAGCCAGGCACAGCCAGTACAGCTCTAAGTGGGAGAAATATGGCCGGAAAAACCATCTGGACACCGATGCAGCAGAGTTCAACAGCTAAGCATTCGCTAGGCACAGTTTTGGTGTTTTAAAACCCGTCTTTCTCACTAGTTACATTGGTGTCACAGTGCTCCCTGAGTATGAGATTTTAAACAAGCAAAAATAATGCTTTAATGTCTTCATGGTTTTTATTTTCAATCAGATATTTCATTCCGAAATTAAAATTACAAAAATGTTAGAAGGTTTTCCCATCTCATTCAGTGAGTATAATGTATTCATTTTAAGGAATATAAGGTTTACTGCATATTAGATTTGTGATCTCCATCAGCATATTCCATTCTATTTTTAACCTTACTCATATTTATACCACATTTTCTGCAAACAAAGCTAATAGCAGAAAATTCACCTCGAACTTAAGAGTACTTTGGCAAACATTCAATAAAATGTCATTTTTATAAGCTTCTATAAAAATAAATGTATACGAGGTTCAAGTCTTTGTAAAAGGAACAAGAAAGAGCTTCCAGAATGTTAAAGGAATTTCAAAAAGATATTTACAACAGGAGTCAAAAGTTATTCCTTCCCCCATAATAACTTTAAAGAAAGCTAAATCCATCCCCTGAATTAGACACAACGAAAATCTGGTTTTCTTCAGCATGATTTTATTAGGTGTACAATAAACTGGTTATTTGAGAACAATATATAGCTATGTAAAACCATTTAATCCTAACTAACGATACCCCATTATAAGAATGTATACACATCTGTAGAGTGTGTGGAAGGCTAGCAGTTTGATGTAAGAAAAAAAATTAACTCAGCCTGAGCTACCACGAGAAAAAATATAAAACCTGCAAATCTTCAATGAAGACATTCATGATCTGTGCTGTGGTGCCCTCTATTGAATACAGAGACTTATAAAAATTGTATGTGTACATAAAACTGTGAGTATGTTAAAAAAAAAAAAAACCTATTCCTTAAATTTTAAATAAATTATAGTACAAAGGTCTAACTAGGTAAATGTCATTATATCATAAAGAAGGAAAGTCAGTTTCCATGTGTGATACCAATCAAACCTTTAATTCTAAATTCTTTAGAATTAGTAGGAATGCTATTATTCATAGTTGGAGACTTACCAGCAGAGTTTATAATTTTAGTCTATAATTTTCTTTTTCTGTAACTATTAGAAGTGACTTTTAATTTATGATTAGCCAGGGGGGATATCCAAACAGGAAATTATAGCCAAGATTGAACAAAAATGAAAACAGTAAAAAATTCTCACCATCATACTGATCAAATTCTGCTCGTATTTAGGAATTCTGTTAATTATTAACTTGCCAGTTCCTGGGGCTTATATAGTGCTTCCACCTTCCCTATAATTTCCTTGTCTATAAAACTGAGATAATACCCAACTCCTAATATTATTGTAGGCATTGGGATAAAACCTATAAAAAGCTAAACAAATAACAAGCTTCACTAAATAGCATATTCTTATTTGGCACCTAATCAAAGAAGCAACTTTCTAACTCCTCTATGACAAGTGACTTGAATATATACTTTGCTATGAAATATGTATTATTTCACAGAGGACCTTAAAATTAAAAAATTATACTGTTTTTCATACATGCACATACACAGATGTAAAAGCACTTTGTTATAAAAGGGTTTGAACAAACAGAGTGCCCTTGGTTCATAACTTCAAAACTGACATACAAATCAAATTGTAAAACTGTGCTACCAACCTGCAATGCAAGCGCATTTCGTTTTTAATGCTGCAGTGTTTTCCCTCAAACACAGTACAGGCTATGGATGGCAGCCCTACTCAAAGGGCAGCACTCTGGGCCTCAGAAGACATGGAGCTCCGGCCAGGACACATTGCCCAGATGTCGAAGTCATATGTTGCCTCCAGTTTCCCAAAGTGGGCATGGGCTGGGGCGGGGTGGGATGTGAGGGACAGAGAAGGTACACCAGAGGAAAAGACATGGAAAGTCGCTCCTTCCACACAAACTAGACAGAGAACAGGAGAAGGATATGACCAAATCAGAAGGACACAAAAAGGAGAGTGCAGAGGGACCACAGTATTTAGGTCAGGCTGAATCCAACCATGTGGTATTGGATTCCTTGCTCTGTTCAGGCTCAACCACCTGAAATGAAAACACCAACTTTTACTCTTACTGTGCAACCCATCGGCTTGGAGACAAATGTTCACAAACCATAGAAGAACAAATAACATCACAAGAAACCTCAAGCATCTGTTCCATCATCTGCCTCCTGGGTAAGAACCCAGATCCGATTTTTATGAGCACAGCCATCCCCTGATATGTGCACAGTGCTCCCCCCATCCCCCTGAGAATGGACGCTCCAAGAGGACAAGGATCTGTGCCCATTTTGTAGAGTCTGACATCCCCTGTACCCTGCCGGCTCAAAGTCGCCACTTCATAAATATCTGTTCTGTGAAAGATCACTGCTTCCTTTTCAGAGTCCTTTCTGAGTCATCATCTAAACGACACAGCCACCTAGTGAGGTTGGCAATGCCTGCAGTACATTATCACACTCTTTATAACAAACCAGGGCCCAGAGGAATGAAGTGACTTTTCCAACTTCATGTGGCCAGCAAAAAAAAAATCATAAACCAAGATACCTGGGAGACCCAGAATCCAGCTCCTTGCGTTTCTGATCCAGGACACTTTATACTACGACACTGGCATCAAATTCAATCGGTAAACAGCCAAATGACACCATATGCAAAAGTAACCTCTTGCAAACCTAACCCCACCACTGCAAAGTGACAGTCATTAATTTGGTAGATAAATTGTTCAAAGCAATGACGTGATTCCTGGTCAGAAACACAGGCCCTGCACCTAACTAGCAACATAAGTGCAAAGACACTTGCTGTCCTTTGACCTCAGCTAAGACTTCTCCACCGAAGACAAGCAGCTCCCCACACTGACATGATTGCGAGATTGGCTGCCTCTGTCCAGGCTCTGCTAGTGAAGGCCTGTCTGCGAACCCACACTGCGGGGACCACATTTTAAGGGAGGGGCACGTCATCAGCCACCTGGGTCTCATACAGACAACAATTAAAATTCGAGCTGTTCTCAAGGGCAGGAAAAGCTCGACCAGTCTTTGTTCTGTCATGCCTGTAAAACCCAAAAGAATATCACTATAATGTTTTCTGAGGACTTGGCTCAGGTAATTGGCTCTTCTGGTTTCTTCTCATTTTTCCTTTGGCTTCTTTTTCTTCTCCTGATTCCCTCAATTTATAATCTGGGATGTTTCTGTATGCCTCCGTGACCCCTTCAAAGGAAAGGCACTATATCAATCTAATAGAAATAAATATTAATATTCATGTGCATACTTAATACCCACATCTTATATGGGTGAGTCATTTGGGGAGAAGGCAGTATATTATTTCAGACTAGCTCTAAGGTACCATTTAGTGAACTCAAAAAATTACTTCAGCAAGGCATGCCCTGGGAAGACCTGGGAACAGTCCCACACACAACCCAAAGTCCCATGTTCAGACCCAGAGCTGGGGAGACCACCAATGCGAACAGCTAAGTAAAAATCAGTGTTTCTTCTGCCTCGCTCTTCCCGTCTGCCTGGATCTGTCTTCATTCCTGCCTGTACCTTTCTTTCAAAAAAAAAAATTATGTCAGATCCTGAAAGTTAGCAGACAGAGCGTTCAGCAGACTGAGCCCTGTCACTAACTTGTAGTCATATTTCTTTATAAAATAAGTTAAAAAATTAGCTCGAAACAATTCCATATGTAAGTGCTTTAAATTAATAATAACCAGTACTTAGAACACATTAGATGCCAGGCACTGTGGTAAGTGCTTTATAGGTGTTAATTCACTTCATGCTCTAAACAACCTGATGAGGTAGATATTATTATTCACCTCATTTTATAGATGGGAAAACACAGGCACAAAGGAGGTAAAAAGACTTGCCCAAGTGCCCAGCCAATAAGCTGCAGTGCAAATATTTGCACCAGGTTTGCCTGGCCTGGGAGACTGTATGCAAACCAATGGGCTGTGCCAGAGGATGGGTATTTCGGCATTCTAGAGAGTGGAGAAAAGGAACTCATAGTAGTTTGCATTCACTCGCTTTACCTGCCATCGCAGAGTGATCCAGAATTAATAACCCACTGAGGCCAAGTCAAACACCAATAAATACTCTCTTCCTTACATTCATGCCCTCCAAAAAAAAACCCGAGCTAAACTAATGATACAGAGAGGTCCGGAAGGGCATTAGCAGGCTATTGGAGAGCTGACCTTGTGCTGTCCATGTGAAATGTTGTAAATATTAAAAAGGAAGTGTATTTTCGATAATACTCATTTGTTTCCTGGAAATTGTTGCTTTAATCAGTTAAACTTACAAGTTATTTCCATTACAGCTTAAAGGATCATTCATTATCTGATTCAATTAGTTCATTGTTTTCATCCTAGAAGACCTGATTCCAAATATGCACCCGATGATGTCAGCCACAAGGTGGCGCTCGAATCTAGGAAATGAACTCCTGAGACGCACTAGGCCGACGTGCGTTTCAGAAACCGCGACCCTCTTGCCCCCCCAGGATCACAGGACACTCAACTCCTACAAAGCACATTGCTCACATCTCCTGCTCGGCAGCAACAATTTCTGCACACTTACTTTCGGAGGAAATCTTCCAAACCCTGACGACGCTGGTCCACATGTTGGCGATTATTCATGTTGAAAAATAGGTTTTTAGATGGAAGCTCTGGCAGTTGTCTTATGAGAAAAAAAAAAAAAAAAAGTCAATCACCAAATCATGGTGGCTTAGTTACAGAAATCCCTCAAAGTGAAACAAAGTCTGCATAAAAATTACTGCACAACTATGTTATACACATTATATATCACCTTTATATAATAAATAATATACAGTTGACTCGCACACAGGTTTTAACTGCACGGGCCCACTAATACACAGATTTTTTCAACCCCTCCTCTTCCTCAGCCTGCTTAATGCGGTGACAACAAAGATGAAGACCTTTATGACAATCTATAAGGCTAGTACCATTTTCTTAACGTTTTCTTTTCCCTAGCTTACTTTAAGAATAAAGTACATAACATATACAACATATAAAACATGTGTTCTCAGCTGTTTATGTTATTAAGACTTCCAGTCAGTAGTAGGGCTATTAGTAGTTTCTGAGCCATCAAAAGCTATACTCAGATATTTTAACTGAGTCGGGGAAAGGGTGGCATCCCCAGACCTGCACTGTCCAAGAATCAGCTGTATACTGATATAATAAAGGTATGAGCAAACTAATTAACTTACTGAAAAATTCATTTTTAAAACATTTTTGAGGCCTTTCATGGTCAATACTCATAAAAGTTGGAATTCAAGTAATCAATTTTGAATTCAAATGCAGCAGCCACAACACACAGTTATAAGTTTTTGATATAAAATCAAAAGAAAATCTATAAACTCTTCCATATTTTGTATGTCTTCATGCACATCAAATTTTTAAATATTAAATAAGTAGTGATACATTCTCCTCAATATACTCGAAATCACTTACACTAGCAATGCATTACTTTGGAGTCTCTGCCTCAGCCACACAAATTCTCTATATCTTCTTCGTACACAGGACGTTTTCATTGTAAAACACATGCTATTGGTCTGTTTAGAGAAAAAGAAAACATGAGCCTCATTTGAGGGAAAAAAACACTGATATTTATAACTCACTATATGCCCCCAATATTCATTTTAAGTAGGATTTAAACAACCAAAAGTATAATTTGTACTTATGGCAGACTCTGAAATCTTGCACATGACTCACCAAGATAACAGCCCTAAAGATATCTGGGATGACACGAATGAGCAGTGTGGTCCTGAGGCAAAGCATGACCTGGCCACCCCACAAGTCCTGAAGTCACCTCCTGCTCAGTTAGCATACTACTTGGTTGTTTTGCTTTTTAATGCTTTTAATTGCAGTAACTTTGATTTTACACATTAAAATAAACTCATGTGTAGATTCTCCATATGCGCAGTTTTCCCATTCCTTGGATATATGTCAACACACCCTGCCTTCCACCAAATCACCAAGTGTTCTTCCCCATTGTCCAGTGGGCTCCACCACCACTTGCCCTCCCTACCCCACATCCCATTCCCTACTGGTAACCTCAGTTCTATTTCAAGTGTCCAAAGGTTGGTTTTGTTTATCTGTTCCTTTGTTTTTTCCTATTCACATTCCACCTGTAAGTGAGGTCATGTGGTATCTTTCTTCTTTTGGCTTATTTCATTGAGCATAATCCCTGCTGGATGCATCCATGTTGATTCAAATGACAGGGTTTCATCTCTTCTCAGGGCTGTGTAGTATTTCATTGTCTTCTTATTCCACATCTTCTTATCCACTCATCTGATGTTGGGACTTGGATAGTTTCCAATTCTTAGCTACTGTGAATAGGGCTGCAGTAAACATGGGGGGGGGGGCGTATAAATCTCTGCAAATTAGTGCTTTTGTATCTTTTGGGTAAATGCCCAGAAGTGAGATGGCAGGAGCATATGGAATTTTCAGATCCAACTTTTTAAGGAATCACCATACTGTTTTCCATAGGAGTTTGCACCAATCTGCACTTCAATCAACAGTGTCAAAGTGTTACCTTTTCTCCACATCCTCACCAACATTTGTTGTTTCCAGACTTTTAAATAATAGCTAGTCTCTCAGGTGTAAGATGATATCTCATTGTTGCTTTGATTTGCATTTCCCCTGGTAGCCAGCGAGTAGAAACATCTTTTCATGTGTTAGCACTACTTTTAAAAATGAATCACAAAAATGAAACAAATCCCGAAACATAAATAAATGACGCATAAAAACCCTAAATCATCCATCGTATTTTAACACTCTTTGTCATCCATGCAGCTGGAGAAGCCTTCGGTGATTAGTGACAACTTGTCATGGTCCTTGACAGGACATCACAGAAGTCACCATGTCCTTAACACGGCCATCACTACAGATCACAGAGTCACCAGGGATCCTGAAACTACTTTTAAACACGAGAAACAGTATTTCCTTTTCCTTCTAGATGTGGAGAGAACAGAATCCCCCTTAGTGAGAGGCACAAGGTACAAAGGGAGGGCTTTCATGTGGGGGCCCCAGTCCCAGGCCTGGTTCTGCTTCAGGACAGCCACGCACACTGCAGTGTCCTGCACAGCAAACAGGGATAACCAGTGAATCTCGACCTCACAAGGTGGTTGCAAGGAATGATGAGCATGCGGCCAGTGTTCCCTATCGATACTATGGGCATTTACTAGATAGTAGTTTCCTTCCACCTAGCCTAAGGCTTACCTGGAATTAGCCACCGAGAATCCCCATTCTAAGCAAAATTACAATGCTTCTCCTTTGGGTAAACATAAGAATAGAAAACATGTGTGCTTCTCCTTTGGGTAAAACAAGACACTGGTAAATAATTGTCCATTAGTTTTGTTTTTTCTGTACTTATTTCAAAATTCTATTTCATAATCTTTATATTGTTTGCCTCTAAGGTCTGTATTATTTCAAAAGTTGTTACTCTTATTCCACCACTAATAAGTACCCTCCAGTGGTTTTCCTCAGGAAATCTAAGTGATTGTGTGCATTCATTCTCAAACTGTTCCCATGAAACGTAAGGCACAATTCCTAGTATTCCTGAACTTCATAAAATTGAGAAAACTCAAGATACAGAGAGGTTCAGAGACTGACCCCCAAAGTAGTTACTGGCCTAAATCCCATCAATTTTTGATGCTATGGAAAGACAATGGATGGTGTTTGTGGCACAACAGCGTTCTGTATGTGGATTTCAAGCACACTCGGGCCTCACTCTAACGTGCTCCTTTGGGACTAAGTCAGCAAAATTAGTGCCCTAACGAGGCTGGGGCAGGATCTTCTCAGTGCTCTCTCCCTAGAGATCGCCAGGCCCCCGGCAGGGACTCCCCCATGCGCCAGGTACAGACTGGGTCAATTTCAACTCCTGAATTTCTCTGTGCAGAATCATGCACGTATGTCAGAAACTAGCGATCCATCTGGTACCTCTAAGTCCTTCACATTCAGGACAAGTTCAGGAGAGTAGATGATGGACTTGAACTACCCACCTCTATAGTCCATTTGTTTAAAATTCAAGTAAATGCTAAGATTTCAGAATCACCTGACCATCATTTCCCTGAAGGTTAATTTAAAGTAGCTTCTCTACCTGCAAGGCTCTACTTCTGAGAGGGTAACTAGAATTATCTAGGTATAAGCCTCTTCAGGATCAGACTATATATACTGCGATCACTGAGTGATTAAGTTCTCTATTTACTTGTTTCTGCTATCAACCAAGCCAAGTAATTGTCTTCACTGCCAACTTAACAGCATTTCAGAGAGATGCTAGACCACCGCCAAATAACATTTGTGGAACCCATCATTCTGGCTCAAGATGGACATTTCTGCATTCATATTAAGCTATTTGCATATCCAAGAATCTATACTTTCATTACCTCTCTGAGGATAATTCTGTTTCATGCCTACCATAAAGTGTGATAAGGAACCACAGTGTTTTCTAGAGGAAGTTAAAAGGCAGCTAGAGAATTTCATTTGCAAATGCTGAGTCATATATACTTACATTAATTTTCCACAAAACAATGCATCTCTGGTATGACTTTATGAGAAAATCAAAGCAAAATCAAGGCACACCGTGGTGGTCTAGCAGACAAGGTCACCAGACACAGTCCACAGATATCCCAAGGACCCAGGTTTGAGACCAGGGGCTAGGGGGAACAACCAAGATGAGTAAGAAAATCAAATAAAGTGCTTCTTCCTCCTCTCTCTTCCTGCCTACTTGCCCTCATGCCTGCACCTTTTCTTTAAAATAAATATATAAATAAAAATCCAAGGCATACCCTGGAAATGACCTTTAATACAAATGTCATGAAAGCAGCTTTCAGTTGGGAAACTTGGAAGGAAAAAAGAGAAGTAAACAAAAAGTTTTGTAGCAGGTGTTTGGATGGCTAAATTTTAGTTCTCTTGTGCTCTGTAGTCACGGATAAAATCTGAGTCTGCTTCTATTCTCCCAAGAGAGGTCTAGACTATATTGGATGAGAAAAGCAAGTATTCAAGATTGGGGCCAATCTAGCCTGCCAATTATCGTCACATATAAATTTTTATTGAAACACAATTATACTCATTCAGTTATATATTGTTTATGGCCACTTTTACCCTATATCAGCAGATTGAGTGGTTTTAAGACACTACATGGCTACAACAATGAAGAGAATCATTATCCGGCCCATTATGGAAAAAGTTTGCTGGTCTTTGTTCGAGATGATCACAGAAGGCTACACACTATACAACACTGATCAAGAAATTATAAAACAGAGCTATTATTTAATATTTAATACAATAATAAAATTATTATTTCCAAAGTACATCATTTCTAGTTATTTACTTATGTTAATTAAGGCAAATTAATTGCACATATTCATTACCTACTTTCTTATTCTACACATAAAACACTGTACATCTCGTTTCCAAAGAATTCTATGTCCTCTAAAAACTTAGGATTATTAGGCAATATATCATAGAGAAATACACTATAACAAATCATTAAGAAATCCCATTAATGAGCTATAAATACTCTTTAGCTGTGAATTTTAGATGTAGTTCCATCCCCATCCATGAAGGCAATAAACACTGAAATATTAGCATTAACAAAGGTACCATAAGAAATTCAAATAAGAAATTTTTCACCTTTAGGAACCATCTTACTACTTCATTTAAGATGCAAGCATTAGTAGCAATAATTCAAATTCAGTTCTTTGAATTAAATTTTTTTTTTCAAATTTCAAATGTAAATATATCATAGCAGCCCATCAAATATATGCTACCTAAAAACTTCTATGGTCTGTTACCTGCATACTTACATGAATACAGATCTCATAGTCGATATACGAATGCCAAAAGTCCTCCTTCTGAATCCTAGGATCTCGAACCCAGACGCTTACAAATTCCTGCAGGGACATCATAAACAAAGAGATATGCTCCAGAACAGCAAGTAATGCTGAAGAAATTGAGAGAAATTACCGTACTAAAACAAAACTGAAATGAACTTTAACCAATGCAGTCGTAATACTCTAAAATAAGCCAAGAAGTTAATGAATCAGACATCACAGGACATGCAAAAAAAAAAAAAAAAAAATTGCCACAATGGAATTTTTAAAATAATCCAAACCAAGCTAAATGTACTTTGGGGTAGTTTTACAGGTTATGTGAAGACAATAAGTGCATATACACTAAAACCAATTTTTAATTTTTAGTCATGAAAAATAGGCTCACATTTTTTGGTCTCAAATTTCAAAAGTGATGATATTTTCTTTATATTTCTAAATTCAAACTACAGGTCTGTCTGATAAATCACTTGGTAGAACACAAATAAGAGAGCAGCACAGGTCATGTAAAAAGCAAGCTATGAGAGCTGAAAATCGACTCTGTGCTTACATCTCAGCTTCATGAGCATAAACAGTAATGACTTACTGCTAGAAAGTCAACTCCATATTATAATACTTTTCTATCTGTACATGTTCCCATAGATTAAATCATTCAGTCTTCACAATAACCTCATGCTAGAGGTACAAGCTAGAGAGGATTTTTAAAAAACATTCAATAATTTTGTTCTTTTTAAAACTGGGAGAAATAGGGAAACACATGAAACTTTTTTAGAGATTGGTTTATTACTGCTTTTGTTTACATTGCTATATGACTTCTGGGATATTGGATTTGTGCCTCTGTGTTACTCCACACACACCACCACAGCTGTAGTGTCCTTCACCACCGCCATGTCAATGTCTCCTGTCCCTGGTTCCCCTCTACTTCCCACCCCCACGGAAGCCACCATCCTACATCTCGTGAGTTTCGTTGTGCTTTGACTGTTCATTTGTTTTGTTACTAAATATCCCACATGTGAGTGAAACCATCCTGTACTTCTCTTTATATTTCTGGCTTATTTCACTTAGCATGATCCTCTCCAGTTCCATCCATCTTTCTTAACAGTTGCATAGAATACTGCAGCTTCTTTATCCAATCCTCTGCTGATGCGAATGTGGGTTTTTTCCACACATTAGCTATTGCGAATTGTGCTGCCATGAACAATAGGTATGTATACATTATTACTTAGCGATGTTTTGTATTTTCTGGGTACATGCCTGAAACTGGGATTGCTGGATCAAATTCTGGATCCTTTTTTTTTTTTTTTTTGAGGAAATCTCCATACTATTTTCAAAAGAGTTACACTCTAAAACTCAACTTTTTTTTCCTCTTCTTTTCTTTCTTTCTTTGTTTAAGGAAATGTTCAGACAGGAATGAAGGTGAGTAGACAGGCAGGCAGGAAGAGACAGGAAGAAAAAACATTTTTATTCATTTTATTTAGTTGTTCATCTTGGTTGCACCCCCAGGTTCTGGGTCATAAACCCAGATTCTTGGGATGTATGTGGACCATGCCAGGCAGAGGCAATAAACTTATATGGTAGGCCACAAGGGAACACAAACACAGTATTTTTTTTAAGTGTTCTTTATCAAAAAAGCTTAACATAAAAACATATACAGCTAAAAAGTGCTATGTGTGGCATGATAAGTTTTCAAGTATAAAAAGATTATGAGGCTTTCTGGAAAGGGAACCACTATTTTGTTAATGAGAATTTTCAGTCAGAGGATTTTGTTTTATTTTTTATTTATTTATTTATTTTTTGGCGGGGGAAGCATGGGAAGAAAGGAGGAAAGAGGGGAGGAAGCACTTTTACATTAGTTGCTCCTCCTCATCCCCATCAAGCAACCCTCTCTTACCCTACCTCCCACCCCAGGTCACCAATTCAGGTCCTTGAACTCTCATTGGTCTATGCCCCAAGAGCCAATTTAGCACCTGAGTCACCCTGGGCACACTGATGATTTTTTTTCAAAAGAGAAAAATTAGTCTACATTCCCTGAAAACAACTTTTGCACCTTTTGAGCTTTACCTTCCAAGGCAACAAACGCTTTATTCTTGCATTTTGAAACTTTATCCCCATTGTTTGCCTGGAATTTATAGGAATTATGAAGTTTCAAACAGTCTGACTGAAAATTGTTTTATGTCTTTTTAAAATCATTGAGAAGAGAGACAATAAAAACAAGATGATAATATATAACAATGCTCTAAACATTTTGGACATCATTTCTTCAAAGTACATTCCACATTATAAGAGGGACTAGAAAAACAACTTCTAAAGCAAAGTATGAGAGGCCCTCCATACACACAGGTGATTGGGTTTGGGATAAAGTAGATCCTTCCCAGAGATGGAAATAGAAACAAAACCCAGGATCCTGAATCTAGTCTGTATATACTTTACCTCAGCCTCGTGTGGGGTGTGTGTGTGTGTGTGTGTGTGTGTGTGTGTGTGTGTGTGTTTCACTTTCCTGGAGTACTTTTTACACACCACAGTTCTTGGAAGAGATGAATCAATCATCTATGTATCAATGAACAGAAGGAGAAACAGGAATAGGAGAGAAGAACAGAATCCAGAGCAGACCACACTTATCCTTCCAAATCAAATTCCCATGCACACTCAGGCCTGCATTCTGCCTTGCACAAGCGCCCAGGGAATTCTGATTTAGAGGGCCCTTTCTTTCACAAAAAATATAAAAAAGGCATACTTTATGAGAGTACTGATATAAAGATAAATATATGAATATTATACATTAAAACCTTGTCTTTGACTTGTAAGATCATTTTATTCTTCTGATCTTAGAAGAAACTAACACATTTACATTGGCCCCTAAAAGTAGTGTGGGTCCTGGGCACTGTGCTAAGCGGAGAGGTGGGTCCAGCCTCCACCCAGAGCCAGGCAGAATGCCGACAACTGACAGGGTTATCTGCCCCACCAGCCTTCAACCAGACTACAGAGAAACACCTAGTCATGGGGTCATGTGTAAGCTGCACTCCCTCACAAAGTGCCAGCAGTTCCACTTTTCCACTGGAGAGGTAGAAACTCTTAAATATATCAAAAGAGAAATTAAATATTTCTAACAGGCAGGCAGGCAGGCAGGCAGGCAGAGAGAGAGAGAGAGAGAGAGA
Source organism: Solenodon paradoxus (assembly GCA_004363575.1). Lineage (NCBI taxonomy): Eukaryota > Metazoa > Chordata > Mammalia > Eulipotyphla > Solenodontidae > Solenodon > Solenodon paradoxus. The sequence goes on from RJWH01000243.1 coordinate 1,053,133, forward strand.
GAGAGAGAGAGAGAGACAGCCTGCCCCAGGGGTATGTGGTCTGCACTCCTTTGGAGGCGACTGACTCAACCGCTGCTCCAACAGAGTGCGCCAGTGTTGAGAAGTTCTCTCATTATCGCTACCATCACTCTTCCCATTTGACAGAGGAGCA